>VSMD01065809.1:683-96368 GCA_008750895.1 Mirza zaza
ACACACACACCACACACCACACACACACAGACACACACACACCACACACACACAGACACACACACACCACACACACACACAAACACACACACCACACACACACACACACCACACACACACAAACACAAACACACACACACAAACACACACAAACACACACACACACCACACACACACAAACACACACACACCACACACACACAAACACAGACACACACACAGACACACACACAAGGTAACTGTGAGGTGATGGATACATTAATCAACTTAATTGCAGTAATCATTTCACAATGTAGACATATCAAAACATCACACTGTACACTCTAAACAGATAAATTTTTTTTTATTTGTCAACCATACCTCAATAAAGCTGGCGGGGGCCGTGGGGGAACCACCACCCAATCTTAGAGGCGTGCAGCTTGCGAGAAGAAAGGTTCCTTTCTCGCACAGGCCGCCTGTCACCGTGGGACTTTGCTCCAAGTCTCCTCACTCTAGGAAAGAGGCTGACAGAGGGGCCACCATGCCGAACACTGTCACAGGCGGTGGCAGAGGGAAAGAGCTCCAGAAACTCTTGCACTAGCAATTGCATGCTGCAGTCTGGAAGCTACCACCCAAAACTCATTGGCCGGAAACAGTCACGCAGCCCTACCTGGCCAACACAAAGGGAAGAGCAACCCCACGAGGTACCAGGACCAGAAATATTTGACAAACAGCACTAAATACTGAAACAGATCTCTGAGGATATTTTTTTTTTTTGTATCCACACTGGAACCATTTGGAATACAGTTCTATTACTAAGAATTAAAAAGAGCCTGGCCGGGGCGTGGTGGCTCACGCCTATAATCCTAGCGCTCTGGAAGGCCAGGGCAGGAAGATTGCTTGAGCTCAGGAGTTCAAGACCAGCCTGAGCAACAGTAAGACCCCGTCTCTACTAAAAATAGAAACATTCGCCAGGTGTCATGGCTCACACCTGTAGTCCCAGCTACTCGGGAGGCTGAGGCAGGAGGATCGCTTGAGCCCAGGAGTTGGAGGTTGCAGTGAGCTATGATGACGCCACTGCACTTCACCTGGGGCGACAGAGTGAGACTCTGTCTCAAAAAAAAAAAAAAAAAGAAAAGAAAAAGAATTTTAAAAATGCCTGAAATACAGGGAGATTGTAGGAGAGGGGCTATAAAATTAGTTTGGAGTCAGATGATGTCTCTGTTGCTAAAAAAAATTTGTAGTTTTTTTCTATGTTCAATGGAAAGCCTTAACCAAATAATCTAGTCAATATGAAAAGGGACCACTATAGGTTTTAACTGAGGGGTTACATGATTAGATCAGTATTTTAGAAATATCGCTCTAGCTCCCACACGGAAATACAGATTGGAAGATTTATTGGATGAATGAATGTGTCGAAATGGGAGGCCAGTTAGGAAGCTATTGCCGTGGACAAGGCACGAGCATATGTGGATTTGAAAGAAAGCAGTGTCTGGGGAAATAAGCAAGACAAGATAGATTGGGGGAAAAAAGGCATAAGAAGTAGAATTTATAGGACTTGTTGCCAAGGGAAGTGGGAGGCAACAGGGAGTGAGGAAGCCCGAGATTTACAGCTTGGGACAACGAAGTGGGTGTTAACACTAATAATTTCACTGAGAAGGTAGAAGAGAAAATAGTTCACAATCCTTGGCCATTGTGCATAGTCCCCGAAAATTCTGAGATTAACTTTTGACCTGATTACCTGCCTGCCTTCCTCTTTCCTGGAGCTCTTCTTTTTGGACCAGTAAGGAATAAACTTCAAATCCTCTTTTCTGTTCAAATTGTGACCCTCTGGGAATTTAAGTGCCAAGTAGATCCCATTTCTAGATCTGCATACTACAAGCTACCATTTTGAAAAGCATTCTGGCACATGGCAGAGTCTGTATCTGATTTCTTTCTTTAGCCCATACTGACCAACTAGGGCCTCAGTGGTTTGGAATGAAACTGGGCGTGTGAAAATGGAAGTTTAGTTTGCTACAGGGTAGCTCAGCTTTTCACTCTGGAATAAGCTGGAGATGGAATTTAATGTTCAATAGTCATTAAATAAGTTAACACATATGGAAACGTAGATTTTTTTTTTTCTTTAACAGATTGCACGTGGTTCTTTTGGTATATGCTAAAAATGCAGGTCATACAATAAAAAATCAAAGACACGAATTACGAGAGACAACAGATCTCGGGCGCCTGTGCAGAGACTGATGGAAATCCATTCGTGTACCATTATTGAGGCGATTTTCACAGTGCAGTGAACTATGTACAACTACTGAGGATCAAAACATAGAACCTATCCCTTTAATGTCATTGAACATAGAGGTATTATAATTTAATATCAATAAACCATACACTGTGTATATTCATCTGTGTTTTCAGACTCCGGGGTCCCCTTGTTTGTAACCTATGATAATTGTGCTGTCACTCAGACGTCATTACCCTTTAATGTCTGTGCTGATCGCTTGCCGGATGGGTCTCAGACCCGTCCCCACGCTCTGGTCGCAGGAAGTGAATTGCTGAAAACGACAACTCCCATGCTCCTCTGTGAACTGGCTTCTAACTAGGTTCAGCCAATGGGGGGGGGGTGATTTTGAAAGAGTGGCAGGAAGATAGGAGCAGCTAGGATATTTCTGTTCCTCTCTTTCTGGCAGCATCCTGTCATTGGCTGCATGTCTTGCATGTTGTTGGCTCCTGCTGGATACACACTCCCTCCGGGTGACCTCTCCTTTAGTCCCAGCTCCCAGTGTGTAGCAGCACCTCCAGGATTCCAGCTTTCACCTGGTGGCCCAAGCCACCCGGTCCTGGGCCAGCGCCTCCTCCCAGGCTCTAGCTCCCTCCAGGGTCCCTGACTTCTGGGCTCTGATAATGTGTCTCCTCTCTTGGTCCCTCTAGTCCTAGCAGTGACTGTACCTTCTTCCAGTTGTTAAATTCTGAGTTGGCTTCCCTTTCCCTGTTTACTCTCAGCTCTTCCAACGCTCTGCAACTAGATCCCTGTATTAAACTTTCTCTGCCGTACTCCCTGGAAAAGGTTCTCTATATAGTCCAGAAACATGGACCATAATGCACAAGACAGCTTCCAGGGGACACCTAGATTGACAAGGCCCAGGGAGTGGCAAAGGAACGAAGAGATGAGATTCTGAAGTCAGGCTGTGGTGGGGAAGAAAGTGTGAATCTAAGAGGATCTTGGGCTAAATGGATATCTCAGGAAAGAGATGAGGCAAGGCACTGAATGGGCTCCTTTATCTCTTCCTGCCCTATCCCTGCCTCCAGATTTCGATATTCTGAGGGTTGCAAAGTCTCAAGCAAAATCGGACAACGCATTAACGATCCTATTCTCCACGTCCTCACATGAAACATGCCCTAGGAGAAAACTTGGCTGCTTCCTCTGAAAATAAGACTGAAAAAAGAGAGAGACATTAATAGATTAATAAATTATTGAGTGTGTAAACAGCATCTTTTAAAAGCAGTCTTTTGACGCTTTTCATAAGACTGAAAAAGGAGCTTATCTAACCTGAGTTGCCTGACTTTGGCAGATGTTGGAATTTTTTTCAGACAGAAGAGAACAACGCCTTTTGCTAAATCCAAAGGACTTGGAACACCAACGAGAAAGCAGACCATGAACAGAAGCAGTCGGGGCCAGAAGTTAACCTGATAGGCTCAAGAGTCCAACGGGGCTGAGTTTGAGTCCCAGCTCTTCCACCTACCAGCTTTGTGACCTTGCTATGTGACTTGACCTAAATCTCTGTGCCTCAGTTTGCTGACCTGTAAAACAGGGCTCGTCGCACCTACTTCTTTGGAGAGTTGTAAGGACTAAAAGAGACACCTTGTGTAAAGTGTTAGAGTACTGAGCCCTGTTCTCAGCAAGCTCTAACAAAGTAAAGAGCTAAAGCAACAGGACGGTTTCGTTTCAGTGACTCTTAACAACTAGAATGAGTAAGAATCGCTGGAGGAGTTCGTTAAAAATGTAGGGTGTTGGGCTCCACCCCCTGAAATTCTGATTCAAAAGGTCTTGAGAAGGGACACCGAATGAGTCCCAGCCCACCCTCACTCCCAAAGACAAGAGGGTGGATAGTCGTGTTCAGTTCCATCAAACTGGTATTTCTCAGCAAACCCCATAATAACTGTCATTTCGCTGAATGTGAAGGTAACAGGGTGTGTTTTGACCTCAGATAAGGTTTATTACTAGTTTCTCAAAAACCGTAAAGACCCACTCAGGACCCCGTAATACCTGCTAGATGTCTCAGGACGTGAGGCCGTGGCAGTCATTAAGACTGTTCACCGATATGCCTGGTCTCTTCCTTTAGGTGCATGGTAGGATTGTACTTCTTTGCCACTTTCAAGTTTGATATGGTCTTGTGACTTGACATGCCCCATAAAACAAGTACCATTTCTGGAACCAGAAATTTAGGGTCCAGGAGGCCATCCTCACATTCCCGTTCCCCTTGCCATAGCAACCAGCAATGTTCCAGAAGGTCAGTGTCACTGGGGAGACCCTTGATGGACATGAAGTGTCACAGAGGTTCTGAACCTCTGAGGCACTTGGGTGGCCACGGCAGCATGATGTAGCCTTGGCTGACAAATACAAAGGGGTGGGTGGAAGCCACCCCACCTGAAAAGGAATTCCCAAAGATAACCCAGCTGGTTCAGTGGAGTGAATACACAATGAACAAGAAGAGTATCGCAGACCTGCTAAATCTTAGAAGACCTGAGGATAACTGAGAACAGGGAACACATCACATTTGGCTAGAGAAGAGAAGGAACAATCCCGATGACTACTTTCATTAGCAGTGGTCCACTTTTCCACCTCCTTGCAGAACTGTGGCAGGTGGTACCATTCTGTGGATACTCGGGTGGTCCTGGAGGTCAGCCAGTGGTAGAGAGACTCCCATGTTTGGAAACTCACTATCATTATGTAAGTATGAATAACAAAAACCATTTGCTTTCCTTATTGAAGGGTTTGGTGTTTCGTTTTGTTTGCTTCAACTGGTAATATTTGGTAAAGTTGTAGAACCTGGAGATTTCTAAATTTTAATAGTTTGGAAAGGCCCTCTTAGTAAAGCAATAACACCTAAGAGAATGAAAAGACAAGCTATGGACATAGGAGAAAATATTTGCAGAACATGTATCTAATAAAGGACTTGTACCTACAATATACAAAGAACTCATAAAATTCAGCAATAAGAAAACAAACAACTAAATTAAAAAATGGCCAAAAGATCTGAATGGATACCTCACCAAATAAGACATACAGACGGCAAATGAGCATAGGAAAGACGGTCAACGTCACATGTCATTGGGGAACTGCAAGTGCACAAGGAGAGCAGCTCTATTCATAACTGCCAAGAACAGGACACAACCAGGGTGCTCCTCCCAAGTAAACAGATAAACGGTGGTACATCCATGTAGTGGAACAGCACCCAGTGGCAAAAAGATATGAGCCATCAAGTCACAGAAAGACATAGAGGGACCTTAAATTCATGTTGCTAGGTATCACGGTTAATTTGATGTATCAACGTGGCTAGATCATGGGCCCCAGAGAGATATGTGGTCAAGCATTATTCTAGATGTTTCTGTGAGGATATTTTTTAGATGGGATTGTCACTTAAATCAGCAGACTTTGAGCAATGTGAATTCCCGTTTACAAGGTGAGTAGGTCTCATCCCATTAGCTGAAGGCCTCGATAGAAGAGGACTGCAGTCCCCTGGCAGAAGAGGAGATTCTTCCAGGAGACTGGCTTTGAACTTGAACCACAGCGTCTACTCCTCCTTGGATCTCCCGCCTGCCAACCTACCCTGCGGATTATGCTGTATGTTTTCAACCGCATGACAGTCTGGAAAAGGCAAAACTATAGTGAAACTACAGTGCAAATATAAACGGTTGCTAGGGTCCCAGGCAGCTGAGTGGGTGATGTAAAGAACAGGTGAAACGCAGGAGAGTTCTAGGGAGGTGACACCGTTCTGTATGACACCTTGATGGTGGACACATGGCACTGGGCGTCTGTCAAAATCCACAGACTGTACAACACAGAACCTTAATACAAACTATGGATTACATTTAATGATAATTTATCCATGTTGGCTCATATTTTCCCACATCTAAGCTGGAGATAACGAAATGAGAATCAGAGAGTTACCGTGAAAATTAAAGGAGAGAATGTGCGAATAGTTCTAGGTATTGTGACTGGCTCGAAAGTGGCAGAGATGGGACCCTATAGACGCCTAGAGAAGGAGGAGGAGGAGGAGGAGGAAGAGAAAAGGAGAGAAGGAAGAAATAAGTGACTGATTTGAAGGTATATGGCGGCTTCAGAATATTGCAGATTTTTCGTATTCAATTTCTGACATTATTACCTTCACCAACTTTAGACTCCAGATTCGAGTATAATCCTATAGGTTAGAAAAAAAATGATAGAAAAAAAGTAGAATCTTTAAATAATGATTTCAAATTATGTATGAATCATATTGAAACTCTTCCTTTAAATAGCAGAGAGGGAAAAATCCATCTAAGCCTCTGATAAAAAGAGAAAAAAAAAGAAATCTCTGAACAGTTTCCAGAATAAAACGATCATTTTGAGGGAAAAGTTGATCTTGTGTCTCAGTTTTCACTTGCACCTTCATTTCAAATAGCTCAGAAGAAGAGTTAAAATCTAATCAGGACATCAGAGTTTGGGTGTTTTTAAAAGAATTAAGATTTCAGCGTAATTTTTCTCGATTCTTTTACAACTTATTTTCCTCCCCGATGCGAAAGATATGCCAAATAGAAGCTGAGGAGCCGGACAGCATGCCCCAGTTTCCACAGCCAAGGCTGAAAGACTTTAATTGTCTTAAACGAAGAGGCCTTTGCCCTGGATTTGCGGGAGAACCTCTATTTTAAGAGGCTTCCCTTATTATTCTGTTTCAAGGACTCTATTTTTCAAAGCCCCGATTTTGCCTGGATGCCAAACTGCAGGAAGTCATATGATGTGAGGCTGAATCTACGGCATCAGGTCTAGAATTTAAAATGCTGGAGAAGACTTAGCATTTTAATAGGGAAGACTTAGAGACGCGTTACCTCATTTGACTGGGGATCGGGCTGTGGCTCACTTGTCCCAAGCTTCAGGGCGAGTGGGCGACCCACCAGGACTTGTACCCAGATCCCTGTGACTTCAGAGATTACACGTTCGGCTACACCTTTCACCTTTCACAGCTACACCCAAGTGGTTCTGTCTTTTGGATGATCCCCATTCTAAAAGAACAGGTCAGAGGGCAGAGTTAACCTAAAGGGAATCCCATCCTTTGCACCAATCTACCAAGAATACTAAAGAATATCAAACACACTGTCCAAACACGTGAAACCCTCATTCCTCGCCTGCCAACAAACCAACAACTGCCCGACTGTACTCCCAGCTCAACCTTCACCCCAGGCCAAAGGGCTTTCCCTTCTTCTTCCTGGTCACTGTGGTCAAGTGCAGGAGCCCACCACCACAGGCCTAAATCCTTTCCTTTCTCTCCCTTCTTTACACTTCACTCTCCACTCTCACCCTCCCCTCCCAGCCCCATTCTCCTATCTCTGCATCCCCGAAGCCCAAAGAACCTGTCTTAGGAAATCAGAGCTTACCTGAGCACAAACGGTCTCAGAACGCTTTATTTTGAGCAAACTCGGGAGGGAGAGAAGAGTTAACATCCTCGAATTGTGCACGCTGATATTTCGCCTTTCTTCACACTTCTCAGATCTCCCAAGCCAGGTCCTGAAACTCCCTCATATCTGAATCTCTCATATATGGTTTCTGGTTACTACCCTAGACGACGCTGCAAGGGACAACCCTATTCCCGACGTTATGTATTCAGGCTCTGTGGTGGTGAGGCTTTGTGCCCTCAGAAATCTAAGTAATCCCCATTTGTGACATTACCCATTGGGACGCTCTGATTAAATTGTTGTCAGCCATTAGGGCAGATTCTATTTTCCAAAAATGGCTGCAACACTGTGTATATTCGCCGTCCCACATGCTCTTCCCACAGCGTGACGTTGACACTGCCCCCCCAGGGCGTGGGGTCAGTGGTCTCTCCCCTTGACCCTGGGCATACTTTGGCTGTTCCAATAGAGTACAGTGGACATGGCAGCGGTTTCCAAGGCTAGGACATGAGAGGAGTCACAAGGCCCACCCTTCTTTTGCACGGCCTACACTGGGGAAGCCAGCTGCCCCGCACTGAGAACAGGGAAGAGGCCCAGTGGGGAGAAACGGGAGCCCCCCACCCACAGCCAGCACCATCAAGCCTTCAGGTGAGCAGATGACCTTGGCCGTGGCCAACATGGGACTGCAACTGCGCAGGAGACTCACGTGAGGACTGACCAACAGAAACTGGGAGCGGTCATGTGTCAATATTGCCGTTTTAGGTCACTAAACTGTGGGCTGATTCTATGCACCAACAAGTAAATAAAGCAGCCATTATTACAACCTAATCTTAAATTTATCCCAGCGTTATGTTAAGTCAATCCAGGCTGATTTTAATGTATCTTTTGGGGAAGGAAAAGTTTCAAAAAAGGTCAAAGCCAGAATGACAGGGGGGTGAGGCAGGAGGGGAGGTTCTCTTATTGACCCAAAGACACAGGGAGCAGTGGGACCAGGGGAGAAAACGCCCCCCCAAAAGATGAGTAAGTTCAGAAAATATACTGCTTCTACTTCACAGCCTTCCCTAAGAGACCTTAAACTGATATACTTGCTGTGGCCAACTCCTAATTCCGTGGTGAGGAAGAACATTTGATCCCATGGTGAGAATTTAGATCTTTCTCAGTAGAGCTTGAGACACTCTCTGACTTCTCTTCTGTGTTGGAAGAAAAATCCATCTAGCAGGTGTGAGCAAATGGCGGCTTCTGGAAGCCGCCTGTTAAAGAATTCTGAGAGTCCGCCAACAATCCCATGGTGACTCCAAGGTCTGGGGACAATGATACTTCTTTTGGGGGAGGGCACAGGCTGGCTGCCCGCTGTCAAGAGATGTAACAGTCACTATAAGAGGACCGAGCGTACATGCTGCCCAGAAGGATCAGAATGCATGACTTTCCAAACAGGTTATCTGTTCAGCAGGAAGAACAGAAGAAGATGTCCTGTATTTGTGGAGACTCGACCTTCCTCCCTTTTCCTGAGGACTCTCCTGTCCTTTCATTGGCTCAGGTTCCTGCTCGGCACTGCTGAGAATATCTCACTGACCAGGAAAGGTGGCCTGCTAGACACCACCGGAAGGAAGGAAAGAATTGGCACTGGAAATTAACTTTCTAAGACTCTCTAACTTTCATGTGCAAGTGGGTAATTCCCCACCTTTGACCGGAAAACTGTAAACGGGGGAAGACTCGTTTTTTTGATGGATGCCTCTGAACCAGTTTGGCTCCTTTTATCCACAAGGAATAAATGATCACCCGGTTTGCCTCAAGCCACAGGGGTTATTGTAAGAATAAATAGGGAAATAAGCAAGACAGCACAATAGCTATAACTTTGCTCCTTGACACACACAGACAGGATACACATCATACTCCTCAGTTTTCCTAAATCAAATCAAATCTAGTATTCCCCTCCCCCTGCTACCATTTTGGTAGGAAATCCAATCTTAGTCATTTTGGAGAAAGGGATGAATGAGAACCCTGGAACCTATGGAAGTCCTGTGAGCTTGAGTGAGAGATCAAGATGCTCATGGCCCATTGTGGGTAGCAGCTTGGATGTGGATCAGCTAAATCCCCCAAGCTCATTTGGAGATGCTCATGCCATCTAGCCGCTTTACGATTTGGTACCCAGGGCCCCAGCTCCAGTCTGCTTCTCCTGGGAGCTACATGAAGAGAGACAGTCCTTCCCGTCTCTTCCCTATGAAGGCCAGCCTCGCTCTTGCTCATGCCCCTCCTGCCATCGACCCCTGGTAGCCTGTCCTTTGCCAGTGGCATCCCAAGGATGTCTGGAGAGAGAGCTCAGCCCCGGATACAGGTGCCTTTTCTATAGGAAATGTGAAAACAATAATAAAACCCACAAGCTTTTTTTTTTTTTTTACTATCACCCTGCAGGCAATTGAAAACTATGCATCCCTGCCCAAGGGCAGGGCATTCCCACTTCTCATCCTTAGTAGGGCCACTGCCTTTTGAACGATCAAGGACTATGTCCTTATGAGCCTAGAGTTGTTGAAAAACAAACAAACAAACAAAAAACTCTCTTAACTCTCTCCTGCCACAATAAAATTTTCGACCTTTTGTATTATTAACACACGAAGAGTCTTATAACCTTCATGTCGTGGGAAGGCCAGGAGCTATATCCCATCTGGCTTCACAGGAATGACAAGATGAGAGGTCTGGTTAATCCTCCTTATTCTTGTTGCATGGAGCTTTCCCCCAGGGCTGCCCACCTGGGGGAAACCTCGTGAGTGGTGGGGCAGGATCATAAAAGGTGCCAGTGTGGATTTACGTGGGAGGAACCTCATTTAAGTGGGACGTAGGTATGGCAGATATGGTGAGATTTAGCCTACCCCATAGAACTTCAGTTTGTTTAATGCCTTTCCAGAGGGGCAGGGCAGGCCAAATACCTGCTACTGCCTTAGTAGGAAACTTCTTTCTACCTCAAATTCCCTCCTTGGAAAGGAGGATTATTAACACCATTAAGACAAGCCCTCAGAGGATGTGTGAAGAGATAACAAAAGGAGTAAGTGACTTTTGGGATAGAGGATAGTTATCTATTTCATAGCTTAAGGTACATTAGAGCTTATTTCATGGCTATTATTGGATTAAGGTGTCATTTCATAAGGAGGAAAAAATGAATTCAAAGCAGTGAACTGGCAACATGAGCACCAGCTGGGAACTTGCTAGAAACAACCTTTGCCATCTTAACCAAATGAGAATTCGGAGCTGTTTGTCACTGCAGCACACGCAGACTATGCTAACTGATACAACTATTAATCAAAACTTGTGATGTGGACCAATCAAGTGTTTCAATCAAAAACAGTTATAGCTCTAGATGTACACATAAGAAAAGAAGAAAGGCTGAAAAATTAATGAGCTAAGCAACTGGTTGAAAAAAATTAGAAAAGGAATAATCACATAAACTCAAGGGAAGTAGAAGGAAATTTTTTAACAACTGAAATTAAAAACACAAAGTCTGAGCAGAGAGGATTCACGAAGCCAATAGTCACGAAGCCAATAGTCAGTTCTTTGAAAAGACTAGTAAAGTCAATAAACCTCTAGGGAAGTTGAGCCACAGACAAACAGAGAAGGCACAGATCTGGGGGGGAAAGGGCATTTGGGATAGAAAAGAGCTGTATTGATTAGGATGATAAAAACCAGGTGCTTTAAAAAGAAAGCCAAATCTCAGTGGCCTAAAAACATTCCTGTCACAACCCACCGGGGTCAGTTACCTCTGCTTGGTGACACTCTTGCAACTGTTGACACAGATTGCAGGACTGTCCCCACTCTTAGGAGGAGACAACTGCCACCAGCAGCTGTCAGGACCAGGATTTGAACCGGGCTTCCAGAATTCTAGTCAACCAGCTTTTAAGACTTGTTCTTATCATTTAATTAGCCTGGAAATAAGGTGACCCCCGCATTTTGTGTGCTTGAAATTTTGGGGACCACATGTATTGGTTACGATGGGCCTATGTTTGTGTTAGGGAGGAAAGTCACAGAACTACTTACGATAGGCTACCATTTGATAGAGTTTAAAAACAAAATGAAATCACATATTGTTTAGAAATGTACACAAATGGGGTAATTCCATTTTGCAAAAGTAGGAAAATAATAAGCACCAAATTTAAGAGTTAACTAGGGCTACATAGGTGAGTTCAGTGGTGTTAATACTCTTCTGGTTTTGGAGTCAGTTCATTTTCTGTATTCATTTTGCTACTGTATTTTATGTCTCACTGGTGATGAGACATATCTCTATTCTCTATACATTAAGTATTCCCCCAAAGTATCCACAGTTTCCACTTGAATTTTAGATCTCAGCTTTTCAAAGCTTTCAGTTCTTCCATCTGTGAAGTGGGGATCCTAAGACTAGCTCCTACTGCCCGCATTAGGGGAGGGTGATGGTGAATACAGTCCTCCCATCCACAGTTTCACCTTCCCTGGTTTCAGTTACCAACGGCCAACTGCAGTCTGCAAATATTAAATGGAAAATCTCAGGAATAAACAAATCGTAAGTTTGAAATCGCACACTGCTCCAAGTAACATCATAGTTGTTCAATTTTATTATTAGTTATCGTTGTTAATTTCTTACTGTGCCTAATTTATCAATTAAACTTTATCATAGGTATGTATAATAAAAGTATATAGGGTTTGGTACTGTCCATGGTTTTAGGCATCCACTGGGGGTCTTGGGATGCGTGCTCCATGGTGACGACTGCATTTTGAGATCTTAGTGCAAAGGGTTTCCATCCATTGCCAGTTCCTCAGCTTCCCCAAAAAAGAGGCAGGCTTAGAACAGAGGAGAAAGGGCTTGATGACAGTATTGTGTTCCTGCCATAATGTGGCTGTCTACTTAACGATCTTGTGATCGTCACACAGAATAGGGCTTCCAGCCTTTGGGTCCGTTTGGTGGAGGTGTGACAGCCTGGCCTTTGTCCCATGTGACAGTTTATTAAATGAGTTTCTCATATAACACAGAAAGGAGCTGTGGGACAAGAGGGAAAAAAAGGAAAGAAACAGGAAGAAGACAGAAGAGAGGTAGGAACCAAGCTGAGAAGGAGAGTGAGACTAACCGGCTTTAATGACTCTATTTCTCTCCTGTGAGCTCCAGGGGCCCGGTGAGTGTAGCTAAAGCACTTTTCACTGTCTAATTCTCCTCGCCCACCCGAGAACTGGCACTTCTCCTAAGTGACAAGACAGGCCCTCCACAGCAATGACCTGCAGGCATTAACTTGTGCCCAAAGACCAGTCTCCCCACTCCCCAAAACATACTTCTGGGGCCCCAGAGAAAGAAATCATTTCTTTTTAGTGTTAATATACAAAAACAGGAAAACAAACCCCAGCATGTACTTTCTGGCTAACTCTAACCAAGAGAGTTAATAAGCAATAATAGTTTTTATTAAGCTAGAGCAGTTGGGGCAATATTTATTCATCTGAATCAGCCTAAGAAATGTAAAAGATAAGACAAAAGGCGTTGCAGATTCGGGAAAATCAACAAGCAGCCGGTGAGGCTGAGAGGAGCTTTCCAAAGAAGCCGTAAAAAAAAAATGTACTCGATGCATAAGAGGAAAATTAAAGATCAAAAGGGAATTACCATATTCAAGCAGTGCTGCAGCACACTGCCTCACCTCTCCTGGACTTGGGGGGGAAAGCAGTCGGCGGTAAGAATTAAGGAAGCCCGCACTTGTTTTTTTAATAAATATTGCATGATCTGTCATCTGCTTCCGAGAGGAGCCATAACAGGCCGCTGCCACCGCATACTTAGCAGTCGTGGAATGACAAGAACGGGGCTAATTATGCTAAGATCATACAAATTCAGCGGCGACTGCGGTGGAAGCTGACAGGCTGTGTCAAGGGCTATGAATCTGGGTGACACGGAACTCCGGGAGCCAGCACTGTCAGCTCGTTTGCGCCAGGCACGCCGGCAGCCCGTGCTCGCAGAGGGGCACCCTTGCTGGGGCTTCTGGAAAACACTTTCTGGCGACAGCATCACTTCAGAGGCTTTCAGAATTGAGTGGCCCAAAGCCAGAAGAGACTGTACCTCACCTGCCTCCATCTCGGGGAGACCTGGAGGCTCAGGCTGCAAATGACACTGCCTGTTTCAGCCCCTTTGAGTGGGAGCAGTTTCTTAATCTCTCTGAGGTTCTGTTTCCTTAGTCATTAATTCCCCAAATGTTTACTGAGCACCTCCTGAGTGTCAGGCACCGGCATTAGCGCCTGGGGACACAGCCATGAACAAAACAGACATGTGTGCCCTCGAGGACTTCTTATTCCAGAGGGAAAGGCAGACAGTAAACAAGAGAAATGTGTAACACTCTGAGCAGTGATGCACGCCAAGGAGGAGGGCTAGCAAGGGGAGGGGGTTGGAAGTGTCGGCGCTGGGTGTTTGGGGGCCAGTGTCTTCTAGGAAGGGTGGCCAGGGAAGAGAACGTCTCACTGAGGACATCTGGGACAAGACCAGAGGCCACGAGGATAGCGGGAGTGGGAATCCCAGGCAGGGGAGCGGGGAGCACCAAGGCTCCGTGGCTGGCATGTTAAGAGAAGCCCCGGCTGCAAGAAGCGTGGAGAAGAGTCAAGGGGGTGAGGCTAACAGGAGATGAGGGCAGGGCGTGCCCAGAGGAGGTGGCAGATCATGTCCATCCTTGCAGGTCCCTGGAAGGACTTGCATTCTACTCTGAGAAGACAGGCGACCATCAGAGGGTATAGAGCAGAAGGGACCCATCGCCCAACCATCCTCCAACAGCACTACCCTGGCTGCTGTCTCGAGAATGGACCATGGTAGTTCAAAGTCAGAATCCCAGAGACCTGTTAGGAGGCTCTTCCAATAATCCAGGTGAGAGACGACGGTGGCTTGAACTAGTGGGCAGCAGTAGAGGCCCAGATGGGAGAGGTCCCAGATGGGAGACGCAGGGCTGGCAGGATTTTTTTTTCATGGATGTGGAAAGTCAGACTAAGAGAGGGTTCAAGGGTGATTCCAAGACTTTTGGCTTGAGCATCTGAAAGAACAGAGTTGACACTTTCTGAGAAGGGTTGTCTTGGTCTGTTTTGTGCTGCTACGACTGGGATACCTGAGACTGGGTCATTTATGAAGAACAGAAATTTATTTCTCACAGTTCCTGGAGACTGGCAAGTTCAAGGTGAAGGAGTTCACATCTGGCAAGGGCCTCTTTGCTGTGTCTTCTTATGGCAGAAGGTGGAAGGGCGAGAGAGAGGGAGGGAGAGACAGAGAGAGAGAGTGAGAGAGAGAGAACAAACCAGAATCTCCTCCTCACTCCTGTTAACCCACTCCAAGATAACAGCATTAATCCTTACATGAGGGATCTAATCACCTCTTAATTGCTTTGGGAATTAGGTTTCCAACACCAAGAACTTTGGGAACATACTCAAGCCATAGCAAGGGTGTAACTAGAAAACTAGGAGCACATTTAAGGAGGAAAATATGAGGAGCTTGTCTTAGACCAAGGTCTGATGCCTGAACACGCTCAGATGTTGAGTGGGCAGTGGGCATGTGGGCCCAAATTTCAGGGAGTGGTCTGGGCTCAGTATGTGAAGTTGGAAGTCACTGGCATCCAGCTGGCATCTAAAGTCACGAGGCCAGATGATATCTACATGGAAAAGAGTAAAGAACAAACCCAAACTGAGACATTAAGAAGCATTTCAGTGCTTCTTAAAAACGGCAAATGATAAAAATCTGCAAAACAGAAATAATAATATTGCCACCTAATTGAGTTGTGAGGTTTCAGGAGTGAATACATGTAAAAAGCACTAAGTTCACACATGCTAGCACATAGTATATAAATACTAAGTAAATTTAATCTAAACCAAACTATCCTGTTGGAGACTATAATAATTCTATCAACCAGAAACAGAAAGTAAGGCTCAGAGGGGTTTAGGAGCTTCCTGCCTAATGTTACACGGCTGAGGAATTTGGGAGATGATATTTGAACCTGGTGTTTCTAACTCAAAATCAAATATTTTAACCCCATCTGCCACATGTTTTCTTGCTGATGAACGAGTCACATGACTGTCTTCAAGGAGCTTGCACATCAGGAGTGGGAGAGGCAGGCAAGGGTGTGTGGATTTAAAAAGATTTAAGTGACAGTCCAAAATGGGGGTGTTCCTAGACCCTATGTCCTGGGACCCCTGGCTGTGGGGACCCTTGGTCTCCTCTTCACGGCAAGGCTGTGGGAAGTGGCCCATCCATGCCGCCTTCTTGGTGAGGACCTCATGGTCATTCGTGGAGAGAGAGTTAAGGGGAAGAGATTCCTTCCTGAGCACTTAGGCCAGCTGGAATACTGGCTTTGGCGTTGTTCACAGCAGCAGCTTGGAATTCAAGATCTGCTTGATGTGACCACAAACAACTACTTAAACACAGTGCCTGGCTACTCTAGCCTCCTTCACGGGAAACCCTTCCACCTTTTGAATGGTTTCTTGGCAGCCTGGTGCAGAAATGCCTGCAGACAAAAGCTTTTCTTTTTGCTGTAGAACAGAGTTAGCCTGGCTTTGTGTGAGCAAAAGCTCACATGATTAAGTGGCACATTTCCAGGGGCTTAAAGCCTCCTTGGTCAAAACTAGAACCGCACAGCCATGCCAATGTTGGGTCCGTGCCAGTATTTCGTGTGGTGATGATGTCACCTACACAAGGTGTCACATCCTCCTCCTCTCATTCTTAAGACAGTGCAGTACAGCAGAGGCTGCAGGGCCAGTATTCATTACTAGCACCCTCATTTTATAGTGGAGCAGACTGGAGCTCAAAGAGGTCCTGTGACTTGCTTATGGCCCCATAGCGAGGAGATGACTGAGCAAGGATTTGGACCCAAACTTCCAGATCCCACTACTTACCGTAGTGAGTGACGAGTAATTGCCTACGATGTGGTGTTTGCTGTCGCTGCATTGCAAGGTAGGAATCTAGCCTCTGATTCCACTTTCCCAGGACACATGCTCCGTGTTACAGCGACAAGCAATCTCTCATGGTTGAGACAACTTCCAGGAAGGGCTTTTAAATTATTTCTCCAATAACCTTCCTGGGTGGGACTCACGCGATCCTGACATTTTTCTCCACAGAAAAATAATAATACTAACAATTTTAAAATTCTACTATTTCTGAAATGCTGGTTTTCAGTGACCATAGACATTCTCGAACACCCAGAAGCACTTATCTACATGATTTGGCAGTATCTTTCTCAAAAGGGTTGATCAATTCACGGATTTTTTTTTTCCACCACATTGAATCAGCTGTTGCTTTGGCATTATTAAATGCCTACACATTTTAGTTTCTACATCTGTAAGCCACCCCAGATAAAAGCTGTCAAATGCCAGCAGTCACCCACATGCTATTCAAAACCCCAAATCCACACCGGTCCCACACTTTCGTGACTGCTTCCCTCACGCTCCATGTAAACATTCATTGTTTTCTAAATGTCCTTGTTATGCCAGCCAAAAATAAGTAACCATTCATAGCAACCCACTCAGATAAAGTTTTCCCTTCAATTTTGCTTCCAAATGTTCAAACGGGGGAATGGATATCACAGACTTTGGGACCCAGAAACTGGTTTTTATAAGACCTATTGGATTCCTTTTTTTGCATCCAGATAATGGGCTAAAGAGGAAATACAAACGTTGCCTTAACTAAAAACCAAGGCAAGATTACTGAGGATATCCCAAGTACAATTTGTTCTATGGACAAAAAAACCTGCCTGGGTTCTGTGGAAGCTGGTTTTCTTTTTTGGTAGAAACTGATGGAGGATTTGCATTATGGAGTTAATTCCTATATCCTGCTGCTTACTCTCTGCTCTACCATACTTTCAGGACAGGAGGGAAAACCAGCACCCCCTCAATTAGTTCTTTCCTGGCAATCCTCTGCCACAGCACAAATGGGCGGAGAGTGGCTTTGAGCTGAACAAGCTGGAGCTCTACTAGGACACAAGAGAGCCATTTGGCGTCTGCCACCTAACCTCCGAGCCTTGGAATCTTCCATTTAATGAGATGAGGAAAGAACATACGTGTAACTCTATATCTTCTTTAGCCTACCTCTCCCCTCCCCTTCCTATGGTCTTGGGCAAACTTAGCAGTTTAACATCATCCACTTTAACATTATCCATTCACATTGTCACTTTATGTTTTGAGGAGATTACTTACAGGATGGAAAAAACTTCATCAACAAACCACGAGTGAAAATAGGTTTTAAAAGAGCGGATAATGCATGATCCCAATTTTACAGTGGAGAAGACGAAGTATCTAGAAGAATATCAAAACATTAGCAGTGGTCTTCTTAGGCATCAAGCTATCAGGAGTGACTCTAATATGCTTCTTTTTTGCTTAACTAACTCTCTCAGTTTTATAAAAGAAACGTTTGCTACTTAAACGTTACACGTTATCAAGCCACTGCGATACATTTAACAAACACTGAAAGATATTTTTTTATATATTTATATTTCTTTATTTATACTTTATTTTATTTTTTAAATATATTTTAATATATTTAACTTAGAGAACTTTTGGACATACAGAAAAACTGAGCAGACAGTACAGAGATTGCCCCATCTACTCTACACTCAGTTTCGTCTATTAATGTCTTATATTAACATAGCACATTTGCCACAATGAATGAACTAATATTGATACACTACTCTTAACTAAATCCCGTACTCAACTCAGGTTTTCTTAGGTTTTCCTCAGTGTGCTCTCTCCGTTCTAGTTCCCGTCCAGCATACCATGTTACATCTCATCGTCATGTCAATGACACGATGACAAGTTGTACGTTATGACAATTTCTCAGAATTCCCTTATATCTGACAACCCTGATAGTTCTTTAAGGAGTACTGGTGAGGTATTTTGCAGAGTGTCCCTCAACTGGGATTTCTCTGATGTTTTTCTCATGATCAGACTGGAGTTAAAGTTTTTTTTTTAAGAGGAAGATCACAGGGTAACCTGCCCCTTACATCGTAGCATATCGAGGGGACAAGCTACCGACATGACTTACCACTGACGTTAACCCCGGTCACCTGGCTGGCTGAGTCATTGTCACTTTTCTCCAACATAAAGTTTCTACTTTCCGCCTGTCCACACTCTAAATACTTTTTGAAAGAAAATCGCCATGTGTAGCTCACACTTAAGAGCAGTGCCACTTGAGGGCAAAGGATGTACATGGATTATTAAGTATCAGGGGAGATTTTTCTTCTCCCCATTTACTTGTCTATTTGATTATTTACGTAATCTAGTATGGACTCGTGGATATTTATTTTATGCTGTGGGTTATCGTATAATACCACCACTTTATTTTCTTGTCCCAATTTTCACTGGGAGCCTTTTCAGGGTGCCTTTGGCGTGCCCCCAATGTTGTGGTGTGTGTTGCTTTGTTTTTCAAGCACTTCCTTACTTTCTGGCAGTACAAGATGCTCCAGGCTTACCTTATATATATATATCTTCTGCCCCAGTTCTAAAATTAGTCAGTTATTTATGGATCCCTGGTTCTTGCTGCTGGAGAATGGTATTAGAAACCAATATTTGGGTCTAGGTGTGCTCATTGTTACCGAAGTATCCTCGCTTCTAGGCTGTCTGAGCTAACAAAGCAAGGTGGTATATTAACATATGGATGTTAACATACATACTAACCCATGTATGTACATACATTTATAAATATTTCTGCATGTAAATCTCTACTAGGCTAAACATGCATTCACACTGATGTCTCTGAGTCTAACTTATGACCACATGGATCAGTCTTCCCCTGGCTTATTTGTGACTCTCCACTCCAAAAGTGAGAAACCAACAAAATCGGAATCTGTAGAAATAGGGCCAAGGCATCACCGTGCTTTAAAAGCTCATAGTTATTCTCACATGCTGCCGGCATTGACAGCCACTGACCTGGTGGAATTATGCTAGCTCTCATTCCCAATTCCACAGTTGCTAGTGCCTGGTCTGTAAGAGGTGTTCCAAAATGTACGTTGCTCGAATGTAGTGGAGACTGAGGTTTGAGGATGATGTGGACACGCCGTGGATGTGGAAGGGAAGGAAGGAGCGAATTTGAGGGTTAGGGGCAGAGGATGCTGCCAGAAAAATAAGACAGGATGAAAAAGTGGACAAAGAGGATGGATGAGGGCCCCGTCTCCATGCACACGAACAAAATGGATGTAAAGGCTTCTGCTCGATGTTTTCCCATCTACACAGACGCAAGGAGAGAAAATGCAGGCTAAAATGCCAGCAAGCAATAATTTCTTCACTGTAAAGATGTAAAAATAGACAGCAGCCTGCGAAACACTAGCCCCTGTGAATCTATTAAAAACGCCTGCAGACACTGCTACTGAATTAGGTCAGCTGAGAAATGCAGTTCAGAACGGGAGTTGGAAGTGGGCCAGTTACTGCAGGAAAGGGTTCCTGATGAAAGCAGCCTTTCTGTGCTGCTCCTCTGTGCTCTCCTGCCTGTCCACCTTCTGCCACGGGATACCGCGGCAAGGCCTCCCCCAGACCCGGCCCTCTCAACCTTGGACTTCCCACCCTCTGGAATCGTAAGAAACAAACCTCTGTCCCTTCAAATCACCCAGGCTGTGGTTTTCTGTTGCAGCAATGCAGAGCAAACTCATCCAGCAGCGTGACCGCTCCCCATGGGTTGCATCTGGAGGCGAGATGGGCAGGTGACACCAAATCCCCACCACGCCTCACTCCTTTCTCTCCCACTCGTGCTGCGCTTGCCTGTGAGCCCCACGGCCTCACCTGCTCTCCCAGGAGAGCCCAGCGCTCTGGCCACACTGATCTTCTTTCGCGTCTCCAAATACTCCATGCTCTCGTCCACCATCGGGCTTTGGCACAAGCAGTTTCTCGACCCTCTTTCATCTAGTTAACTTCTTTCCAATCTTTCCATCTCAGCCCCGACACCACTTCCTTCGGGAAGCCCTCCCTGACTGCACTGCCTAAGTCAGGCTCCTTTGTCAGATGGCCCCATAGAACCTAAGAGTTCCTATCCTGCAGACCACGTGTCTTGGCCCACAGACATACGATGGCTAGTTTTAGTCTTTGACTGGTGTCTGTCTTCTCTCCCAGACTGTAAAAGTTTCCCTGCCAGGCTGTAAGGGGATTGTTCCAGTTATTTATTGCTGTGTAACAAATCACCCCGAAGTTTAATGGCTAAAAGCAACCTCCATAATTTTGCTCCTGGATCTGCGATTCGGGCAGGACTTGGTGGGGACAGCTCATGTCCGCCCCACATGGCATCAGCCCTGCCGGAGCGGGAGGGTGAGCTCTGAGACGGCTCACCACGCGGCTGCTGGGTGGCCCTGGATTTCGTTTCATCGGCACGTGGTGGCCTCGCCACTGGATTTTTTTTTTTTTTTTTTTTTTATAGAGTCTCGCTCTGTTGCCTGGGTTAGAGTGCCGTGGCGTCAGCCTCGCTCACAGCAACCTCCAACTCCTGGGCTCAAGCGATCCTCCTGCCTCAGCCTCCCGAGTAGCTGGGACTACAGGCATGCGCCACCACGCCCGGCTAATTTTTTCTATATATATTTTTAGTTGGCCAATTAATTTCTTTCTATTTTTAGTAGAGACGGGGGTCTCGCTCTTGCTCAGGCTGGTTTCCAAATCCTGACCTTGAGCGATCCTCCCTCCTCGGCCTCCCAGAGTGCTAGGATGACAGGCGTGAGCCACCACGTCCGGCCGCCACTGGATTTGAATAGCAGCTGCCCTGAGGCTCACAGCCACAAGGAAATCTAAGAAACGGGAAGCAGAGGTTGCAAGTTTCTGAAGGCCTGAGATGAGAAACTGACACTGCACCATTTCTGCCATATTCTACTGGTCTACCTACAGTCACAGAGCTCAGATTCAAGAAGAGGAGGCCTAGATTCCCCCTCCCCCTCAATGGGAGGGGTGTAAAAGGATTTGGGGCTATACTTGAAAGATTCTACAAGCGTGATTTTTGTCTGAGTTCCTTTGTCACCGTTCCCTGAGCATCGGGCACAGAGCCTGGAACAGAAGAAACAGCAGGTTGAATGAGGAAGAACATGTACAAGTACAAGTACCGCTGCTCTTTGTCTGTGGACCAGAGGGCCTGGGCTTGGCCGATCCCAGCTGACAGTCTGACCTCTGCCTATAAGCCAACTGGTCTCACCGAACCAATACCCGGACCTCTCATACCAGAGGAAGCCAACGTATCTGAGCCCACTCCTCGATTCCCGACTCTCTCTGTTCCAGCTGGGAGGGAGGATGGCAAACAAGTCCCTCTCACAATTAGCAAAAATGGCAATTACAGACACTTGCCTGAAAACACAGTGTACACTTTAAATTAGTTACACATGACTAAGGCAAGGAATACCCACCTACGGCTGACATTCACCACCACCCACGGCGGAGCTTGCAGCAGCCGATCCAAAACCACTGGGGAAGTTCGCTGTGCATGAAGCTCGCCTGGGAGAACCTACTCAGTTGTGCATCCTGAAAGCACCTCGTTCATTCACTCTTTCCAGCCTAGGCTTCTTCACCCACGGGCCTGATTATAGGTGGAAACCCTTATTGAGCACCTACTATGTGCCGGGCACGATTTAAAATGCTATTCTACGTGTTGATTCATTTAATCCTCGCATCGATCCACGAGGTGGTTTCTGTTACTGTCTTATCCGGGTGGCTTGTGGCACACAGACAGGGTGGTGACCCCGTCTTCCACCCTGGTCTCCACGCCTTTGTGTGATGCCCGCCCTCAGGTGTGCCTGTCGCTAACAGATGTGGTACAACGATATGTGTGTGACCACACTGTGGGTGTTTGTACGCTGACGTCTCTCTCTGAACGGCTGGCTTTGGGGAGGTGACCTGCCATGAGTCCCACAGCCACAAGGGAGTGAGTGACTTGCCAGCAGCCTGACTGAGCCTGGAAGTGGACTCCGCACGGCCGAGCTCGGGTGACAACCCCGCCAGGGCTTCCGGCCCACAGAAGCCATTAGAGCATAAATGCGGGTTGTTCTAAGCCACTGAGTTCCTGGTATCGCAGTGGTAGCGAACTAACACCCATTTTACAGAGGAGGACACGCGGGGTTATTAAGCATGTTGTCCCTTGGGCTCCCCGGGATGTAAAGTGGCACTTCCACTAATAATAAAAGCAACCCCCGCCCTGGGAGTCCTAACGACACTCCAGGCATTGTGCCAGGTGCTGCACCCATGCCATTAATTCTCACAAAAACTCTGTGCAATAGGCACTACTACAACATCGTCTTATGTTACACCTAAGTCAACTGTGGTCGCAAATGTGACTTTGCCCAAACTGACAGCTGTTCGGCGCTGGAACTGGGATGTGGACTCCAGAGCTCATGTTTGTTTACTCTTCGCTCTGCATTCTGCTGCCCCCTGCAACGACGCGAGGTGACAGGGGCCATGTCCCGGTGACACGGGAAGGGCCAGGTGTCTGGCCCACGCTGGGGCTCCCAGAACTGAGGGTGGGCGCAGAAACTGATCGTGAGGCTGAAAACTGTCTCTGTCTCTCGACTTGCAGAGCCCAGAGCTACGACAGTCTTTAACGCTGAAGCCACGGCGATCTGAGCCAGGTGTCCTCCTGAGTGCCCTGGGACAAGAACATGGAGACGGCGTCCTCGTCGGGGATGTGCACACGCGTGGCTGCTTGGTCTGAGAAAGAGGGGGGGGTCCGTGAGGCCTTTTGTCATCTCAACTGGTGCCCCCGCCCACAGGTACGGTCTTTATGGTGTGGCTCTAGAGAAATTCTGCAGGTGAACTAGACATGTCTGGGGAGCTAATCCATCATCCGGAAGCACCCTGTCAATCCTGGAGCTATGACACAGGCAGTGCATGGTCACTGCTAGCATGACCGTAGGCTAGCTCTAGGGCAGAACATGCCAGCATCCTGTGGCCTAGCCATGTCAAACACGCTGCAGGGAAGCTAAGGGCAGAGTGCCACGTGGAAATAGGACTAGGGGCTGCCGAGGCTCAATTCAGCCTGACCTCGATTCTGCCTGTTCCAACAATGTCACACGCTCTGTGCCCAAAGATGATCAAGATACAGTCTTGCTCGAGAAACTCATATTCAAGCAGAAGAATGAACACATGGAGGTCATCAAACCGCCAGAAAACTGGCTGATAAAAGCCAGAGCAGGGGTCCACACAAAATGGGACAGGAAAGATGGAGTCCCAGCAGCAAGGCTGGGGCAGGTTCATGGAAGGTGGCATTCGGCATGGTTCTGGAGAAAAACGGTTAAGTGCCAAATAGGTAGAAGTAAAGGGAAAGCTTATTCTAGAAAGAAGCAGCATTGTATTCAAGATATAGAGGCGAGAGACACAAAGAGCACTGCATAGACCAGCAGGAGATAAGTATGACTAACTGTGAGAGGCCAGGCAAACTAACTAATGGGTCATAAAGGGAAAAAATAGGCTAGGGCCAGATTATTTAGAATTTTAAATGCAAAAAAAAAAAAAAGACATTTTTGATCATTATTTTATAGTATGGGGAGCTCTTTTAAAAATCTTGGAAAGGAAAGAATTTAAATTTGCCTGACATTTAGAGAAACATTGTCTCCCTTGTATAATTCACTCCTAGATGAAAAAGACCATTGTTTCTTAGAGAATTCCAAGCAACGATGATCACATGTGAGTTTACATAAGATAAACACTCCTGTGGTAAAATAAGCAGCATCAGAAATGTGTATGTTCCGTGGAGATCTGCAAGCTGAGTGAGTGTATCAGAAGAGCCAGGAAGTTCTGTAGCAGGAAAACCTACTTAAACTCTCTTTCACCCAGAGTTTCCCCAACTATTTAATTACAGATTTTTTTGCTATGAACAAACACATCTTAATATCTCTTGAAACTTTAGGACATCATTACAGGGGATATATGCTCTACGTTCTCCTGGGCTCAAGCGATCCTCCTGCCTCAGCCTCCCAAGTAGCTGGGACTACAGGCATGCGCCACCACGCCCGGCTAATTTCTCTCTCTCTCTCTCTCTCTCTCTATATATATATATATATATTTTTATATATATTTTTTTAGTTGTCCAGCTAATTTCTTTCTTTTTTTTTTTTAAGTAGAGACAGGGTCTCACTCTTGCTCAGGCTGGTCTCGAACTTCTCAGCTCAAACGATCCTCCCACTTCGGCCTCCCAGAGTGCTAGGATGACAGGTGTGAGCCACCGCGCCCGGCCTAAAGAGCTTTCTTAAGGGACTGCCCAAGTTCTTCCTACTTCTTGCAAGAGGGTAGAGGAGATGATTCCTCTTGTGTGTTTAATGAGTGTGTCTGCCTCAAAGAGATGGACTGAGCATGACTCTACCAAAGTGCGCCGTTATCTAAGCCAATACTTCATTAAGTCAGTCTTTTCTGCTACAAAGAACAGGAAACTTGCAGGTTCCACTGCTGCCCCAGCGATTTGAAGGTCCCCGAATGGACTTGTCACAAAACAAGGATCGGAGCATTCCACATTGATTACCATTGTCCATTGGAAGGCCCAGGAGAGGCCGTGCAGGCAAACGGCTGGGGCCAGTACCACCTGAAAGAGCACGGGGCTTAATATGAATGGGACCCACACTGTCAAGGGGTCTTCACTGTGATCAGCAGCATGATTTACCCATAAAATGATTCACAGCCTCTTATTTCCATATAAACATTTTGTTCCTCGTGGAAGGATTCTTTACCATCTATTTTGGGCAACAGACCCAAAGATATAGCACAGAAAGGGAGCATAATTTGGCTATAAAAATGTTGTAATAAGTGATTTTTATATAACTGAAATGCCAGTTCCTTTACTACATCCTCCCACTCATTTTACAACCAGTTAATATTTTTTCTGAACTTTTGTGTTGTATTCCACTCATCCGCCTCTGCAATCTTTTTTGCCTATTTTTCTGCCAGAGCCACAAGAATAAAGCTGTCAGATTGTCCGTGAAGCCATTTTTCTTGGTCTGGTAAATTGTCGAGAGGCAACCCATAGCCTCCTACCTGCTCCACTATATAAGAGAAGAAGCCTGTCTTAACAAAAAACAGAATTTAAATGTTCTTTCAATACATGTTACCTATAGGAATCTAGGATGAAATAAGTGAAAATATATTGCACTGACATATTTTTTTTTACCTTGTTCCAATGGGATGGGGTGGGTGTTTCTATTAAGCAGCCCTAGCGTTGACATGCTTAGAGAGATGTTATATAGCTCTCCGACAGGAATCTCTCAAGGTATTTGAATTGCAATAATAAATGTAGCTACTCCTAGGGGAAGAAGGATACAGCAAGAAAGTGCCCCAGAAGAAGAACATTAAGAATTGAAGTGAGCTAATGGTATACGGTGGTTAGGCTTTGAATGTGATGAGGATTTATGGTTTCAATTAGTGCTGGAGAGCAATTTTAGAAAGTTATTAGCAAGCGACTGGCATTCTCAAAGATGGCTCATTTGTGTATTGCTCAAGATTAGCTGGGTCTTTTAGTTGTTTACAAACACACATGGTGGCTCGTACTGAATGTGCAGAAGTGACTGCAGTATTACATATGCAGAGCTCTTTAGCAGAGATGAAGGCTGGTGATTTGGTTTCTTAGTACTCCTGCGTGGGCAAGGCAAAACTCAGTTTTGCAACATTTTCTCCAGTTAAAAAGAAAAGGTAAGTTTCCCCACCTGTTCTAAACTCTGATACACTATTTCAAGCGAAAAGCTTCCACATTCAGCACATTCTCTCATACTTAAAATTCTTCAATGCCCTCGTATTTAAAATTCTTAAATGCCTCAAATACTCCATGTTGTGCTACCTAGAATACAAATTAATTTTAAAAACCTCCCCATTGTACTGTTTTGCACTGAAACCCATAAATCTTTGTGTCGGATTGTGCATATTTTTTTCTCTTTTAAAGCCTTTGGGGTGTTATTCATACAATGCAAAAATTCTCGCATAGATTAGAATCCTGGTGGAGACAGCTGCAAACCAAACGTGCAAAGCGCCCAGCCCCAGGGCAAGGGAAGATATTAGATCACTGTGAGCCAGCAGGCCTTGACCTCAGCCTCCCACTGAGCATGAAGACAGTCTCTCCAACACGTTCAGGTGGGAAATACAAGGGAACACTTCTCACGCACATGACATTAGCCCTCGGTCTAGGCTTGCTGGTCTCGCCATAGGAGAACAGCCACTGGTTTTCATGAGCCTGCTCTACGTGGCTCTGGAAGGTGTGGTTCTTGATCTCAAAATTCAAGTGCTTAAGAAACAAGCATTTCTGTATTTTCTCCATTTATTTTTAACCTCACTAAGGATATCTCCTTATTTGAAAAACACACATTCTAGGAAAACAGGGCGCAGCAAGATGGCCAACTAGGAAGCCCCAGCCATCATCTCTCCATACAAACACCTAATTGAACAACTACCACGAAATCAAACACTCTCACAAGAACCAAAAATCAGTGAGCGATCAGTCTACCTGTTTTTAATACTACCTCCAGCAAGGAGGCACTGAGGAGGGCAGACAGGCCCTCTTGCATGGCTCACACCGCCCTCCGCCAGCCCCCAGCGGTGCCACCAGTAGCTGGGTTTGGGGGCGGGAAGAGTGAAGCAACTATGGGACTTTGCGTGGAAACCGGGGCCACCCTGGCACAGGGGACAGGGCACAGGGCACACCTCTGCCAGTGCCCATGGAGCAGCCCGGCCAGAGGGACATCCTCCGCCCTGAAGCCCGAGTTCCCGCCAGCCCCACCATGGACTGGCAAAAAGCAGCCGGGGCCCGGACGAACTTCACAATGCAGTTGGGCCACAAGGCTGCAGTCCTTGGGCAATTCCTGCGGCTGTGCTGGCTCCCGGACTTGGGGTGCACGTGAACCCCCCAGTGGGACACCAGCAGCTGCGGCCAGGCCAGTGCCCGCGTCACCCCTGCCCCCACCACAGGCAATGGGACTCGGGCAGAGTCTTCTTGCACTCGAGGAAAGGAAAGGGAAGAGCCCAGAGGACTGTTCTGCAACGTGGGCACCAGCTCAGCCACAGAGAAAGAAAGCACCAAGCCAACCAACACCTGAGGCCTCTAGTCCAGGCCGTAGTTTCTGGACCCCCCTGGGGCAGGAGGAAGCACGCTGCCCTGAGGAAGAGACCCAATCCCGGCCGGATTCACCACCTGCTGCCTAAGTAGCCCTTGGGCTTGGAATAGACATCAGAGGTAGCCAGGCGGCAGCCACCACTGGCTCTGGCAGAGACTGGGCTGGCTTCAGTGTGGCCAGGAGGGAGTGCCCACGTCACTCCTCCTCTACCCACAGCAGCCAGCCACAGAGAGAGAGAGGGAAGAGAGTGAGAGACTCTGCCTGGTCACCCAGGGGATTCTCTTGTATCTTACCCAAGGTCACCACGGTGGTGCCACCAGGAGTCTGCAAGAGTCACAGCATCGCTGGGCTTGGAGCACCTCCAGTGCCGATACGGCTGCAGTGACCAAAGACTGTGACCACGGCACTCTATTCCCTCTGAGTATCTGGAAGGGCAGGCTCAGATAAGCCAGACTGTGAAGATTTAAACAACTCTTCAGCGCCTAGACAGCGACAAATATCCACAAGGATCAAGAGCGACCTCTTAACAGAGAATGGCCTGGGAAGACACGGCGAGGAGGTTTGCTGTCTCCTTATACCTCCTTATTTCTGTCTCCAAATGCCCCCACTCTTTTGGGAATCTCACCTGGCCTGCATCCCTGAGGCAGGTTAAGCCTTTTGTTAAAACTCCCAGGTGGCTCCAGCCCCCCAGGTGGGCGGATGGTGGGAGTTCACAGGCTTTGTCTGTGGTAGAGATGGGACGATTAAAATAGTTAACCAGAGTAATCGCCTAAAGCTGAGAACCCTCCCTTTAAAAGCTCTGTATTTCTGCCTGTGTTTGGGAAATTGGGGATTTTGAGATGAGAAGGTCTACCCTATTTCCTGCCAGCAAAATAGACTCACTCTTTCCTTCTTCCTCAAGCCGCTTGTTATTCAGCCCCGTGGACACGTAGCCAAGCTTTCGGTAACAACCTCACCAAACTAAGTAAGGCACCTGTGACCAATCCCAGAGCGATGGAGCTAGATAGCCTTTCAGACGAAGAGTTCAAAATAACCGTCCTGAAGCTCGATGAACTTAAAGACAACACAGAGAAGGAATTCAGAAGCCTATAGATAAATTTAACAAAGAGATTGAAATAATAATAAAAAAAAAATCAAGCAGAAATTCTAGAACTAGCTAGCATTCTACGACTGAGCTAGGAAAGATACTAATGTGAACTAAAATGCTCACCCCCACCCCACTGGCTGACTGAATGGACCCCCTCGTGGCCAAAGGAATATTCTAGGGCAAAGTTGCCTGCCAGGAGGAGGGAGGTCAGACAGGCCTTATCATGTCCCCTCCCTTCTTGGGGACTTCCTTTGTAACCCATTGACAGGCCTAAGGGTATGAAGACAAACCTGCAGGCCCTCAATTTATGCAACAAATGGTGGCTTATCTCTGGTAGACAGTTCATGTTAAAACATTCCAGGTCTTTAGACAAAGCTTCTTGGCTTTAGCCAATTACAATCTAAAGAATATTTAAACCCACCTACAACCTGTAAGCCCCCACTTTGAGATGGCCCTCATTCTTGGGCCAAACCAATGTACGCCTCCCACATATTGATTGATGGCTTTCCCCATAACCCTTGTCTCTAAAATGCATAAAAACCAAACTGTAACCCGGCCACAGCAAGCCCACTTGCCCAAGGGCTCTTGGCAGTGGCTCCGGGTCATGGTCCTCAAATTTGGCTCAGAATAAATCTCTTTAAAATTATTTTGCAGGCTTTGGCTTTTTTTCCGTTGACACTAAGACAATAGCACTCCCTAGTCAGAGGTGTTAACAATAGAAAATATGAATCGTGTATGCATTCGTTTGACTGCTGTACACATGCCCATACATGCATATACATACATTCATACAAACACAAATACACACGTATCTAAGTATGTATACATACATGTATGGACATATACATAATAGTCATGCAAATACAAATATATATATGTACACAAACACACACACAAAATATCCATCCAAAGGTAGATAACAAATAATAGCTTGACATGGTTAATTCAGTCCCACACTCCAGAGATCTGTTAACCAAGGGGAGAGGAAGTTGGGGTTTCGATCCACCAACTCCAGTTGGCCACTGATAGAACGTGACCCAGGGAGCATTAATTCTCTGGCACTCTTAGCCCGTCCCATGAATATGCCAGCGGAATGGGCCTAAGAGAAAGCCCTTAGGCAGAGAGACACGGTAGCTTATAGATAAAAACCTTTGCGTCTGCTGGCGTGGAAATGGGGATTGCCCAGGCCAACACTGTTGGTGTCTGCAGCAGGAGCCAGCTGCCCAGGCGCTCTGCCCAGATTCAAGTCCAGTGGACGACCCTCCCTTTCTAATAATTCTAATTGGTCTGACCAAAGTTCTGGAATGCAAATCTAAGGGCCTCTGGTAGGTTCAAGTGCAACCCTGTGGTTGATCAAGCCCAGGCCATGTGGCACCGGCCAAACAACATGAATCATTTATTGTCCATTTCAAAATAGCTAGAAGAGAACTGTAATGTCCCCAACACAAAGAAAAGGTAAAAGTTGAGGTGATGGACATCCTAATCACCCTGATTTGATCATTAAACATTGTATGCATGTATCAAAATATCACATGTGCCCTGAAAATATGTACAGGTATGATGTAGCAACAAAAAGTACAAAAAAAGAGAAGAGAAGAAATTCAAACAGTAAGGAAGGGTCACTCCTCTTAGAAACTCACATACTGGCATATCGGAAGTAGGGAAGAACAAATACAAGGCAGAAAAGATAAGCCCAAGAAAATGTGACTCGCCGATGTGATAAATATGGAAATACAAATACAGGCTTCTCCTTGCCACTCAGCCGCGAGTGTGGATGGTATTCCTGAGTGTGGAGTCTCCTGGAACACATGACTGTCCCTGAATCTCCCAAATGCCAGCAACGGGGATCACAATTTTTTCTAGCTCTCTGCCTGACACAGTTACTTTTTTGCCCTGAGTTTTCACTGTAGAGGTTGGGAAAGCTTGGAGAAACTCTGTGGAAAGCAATATGGCGATACCTCAAAGCAATACGAGTAGATCTACCATTTGATCCAGCAATCCCACTACTGGGCATCTACCCAAAAGAACAAAAGTCATTTTATGAAAAAGACACCTGTACTCGAACGTTTATAGCAGCACAATTCACAATTGCAAAGCTGTGGAAACAACCCAAGTGCCCATCAATTCATGAGTGGATTAATAAAATGTGGTATATGCACACCATGGAGCACTACTCAGCTTTAAGAAACAAGGGTGATCTAGCACCTCTTGTGTTTTCCTGGATAGAGCTGGAACCCATTCTACTAAGTGAAGTATCTCAAGAATGGAAAAACCAGCACCACATGGACTCACCAGCAAATTGGTATTAACGGATCAACACCTAAGTGGACACATAGGAGTAACATTTATCGGGTGTCGGGTGGGTAGGAGGGGAGAGGAGGGGAGGGGTATACACAACCACAACGAGTGAGATGTGCAACGTTCGGGGGATGGGCATGCTTGAAGCTCTTACTCGAGGGGAGGAGGGAGGCATGGGCAATATAAGTAACCTTAACACTTGTACCCCCATAATACGCTAAAATAATAATAAAAAAAAGAAATTCAGGTAAAAGGGATCAAAATGTAAACCACAGAGGCAAACATCAGCCTCGTTATTCTTTTATATTTTATACCAGGGAAGGGTGGAGGGGTTGTAGCAAATAATTGAGTTAGTGAATGGGCAGCTTAGGACAGTCTGTGTAGAAGACCATCTCCTTTCTATCTTGTAATACAAAGGCCAAACCAATTACAGTCTCAATCTCCCTAAGGAAATAAAGATAGGACCTAGAGAGAGACTTAGAACCAATGACTGTCAGCATTGAAGATCTTGGTTATGTTAATTACATAGCCAATATAATAATATAGTATTTTATCAGTTCCATGTCTGATCAATCACAGAATGGACTATTTGATTTCATTTAAAGCAGTGGGCCCCAACCTTTTTGGCACCAGCGACTGGTTTCATGGAAGATAATTTTTCCAAGGATGAGGGGAGTCGGGGTGGGGGGAGGCAGAGCTCGGGCGGTGATGCCAGGGATGGGGAGCAGCTGTGAACACAGACGAAGCTTCCCTCTTGCCCCTCACTCACCTCCTGCTGTGCGGCCCCCTGGTTCTTCAGTTTCACAGAAGACAAAGGGCTGGGGGCCGAGCTCTGCAGCCTGGTCCCTGATAGGACGTGGACCGGTACCGGCAGGTGGCCCAGGGGTTGGGGACCACAGATTTAAAGTTCTTTGTAAGGAATGTATAACTGCATGATGCAAATTGTATGCTTGCATCCTAAAGAAAATTATGTTCTTGTCACGCCCTGAAAAGGCTCTGCCTTCCTAAGAGTTCTGACAAAAGTCTTGACCCTCAGAGGCTCTGACGGGAACAAATGTCTACTTCAGAAGCAGCCACAGTGGCCGGGGCCCAGTGCTCCTGAGCAAGTGAAGAGCTGTAACCGCCAGGTCACTTAGAGAAACTTCTTTCTGGTCTGAAATGTTAGTATGATCTGTTTACTAGTATTTCTGGGCTTGCTTTGATCTATGCCTGCCTTGTTTTTCTTACATATTGGGGGTAAGGTAAGAATGCTACTTGACCTAAAAAAAAAAAAAAAGAAGAAAACGTGCATTTGTCCTCATCACACGTATCAGTGTTTGAGAAACGATAATTTCTGATGGAGGTAGCACTGCTCATTTGCGAGGTCTTGTGCTGCTCTGGGATCCGTGCAGAAAAATAGCACTCACATGTGGTTGCTAAGGATTTTTCGTAGCACACTGCAGTCAAGGGTGCTATAATGTGGGGGATTTGCAGAGCAGCTCAACAAAGCTGAAATCGACTTTGTGTACTCTGAATTTTAATATGCAGGGAACAGCAGGCTGTCTACCCATACAAATTGGCTTTGAAAACCAAGCAGTTAATCTTAAGGCAAATAATCTGTTATTTTAATAATTAATTCAATTCCTTAAAAAAAGACAGTTAGAAGCCAGTTACCAAGAGGTTTAAAAAATAGTTATTTTATTGGATTTAACTTTAAATGGAAGTTTAATGTTTAGAAGTAGACAACTGAGGATATAAATGTTTTAATAATAGGTTTAGATTATTTTGATAATGAATTCAAAAGACCATTAATGATAAGTTTGCAGCGATTGGTGAAATAATCAAGGTCAAGAGAAGATTCAGAACAGTAGATACAAAGGAGTTTTAGAGAAAATGAGGAAAGAATAGCATGAAAAGGAAAGGAGGTCAAAATACAACAATTAGGGTCACACCTGTAATCCCAACACTTTGGGAGGCTGAGGCAGGAGGATCCCTTGTGGCCAGGAGTTTAAGACCAACCTGGGCAACAAAGTGAGACCCTGTCTCTTAAAAAAGGAAGAAAAGATACAATTATTTTCCTTGGTTTTGTGTCAAAGTTATTTTTTCTATTTTTATTATGATTAGAGTGTTATAAAGCATGTCAAAAAGATTTAACAAAATTTCACAGTGAACTTTTAGTGAGAGAAAAATTTTTTTAAAAAGTTTAAAATAGAATAGGTAGAGAATATCAGTACCAGAGGGAAGGAATTAGATAGAGATTCACAAAATCTGAGTTCTAATTCAGTTCAGACACTACTTGACAACTATGGATAAATCCTACCTTGACCTATCCTAGCTTGTTTTGAAAATGAAGGTGATGAACTTGATAATCCCAAATATCCCTTTGAGCCTTAAATTCTATATATTTTTTAAAAGTTAGTACATTAGAATTCCAACAGAAAACCTAAATCAGAGACCAGTGGCAACTGTGAATATTGAAATATATTCGTATGAGAAATAAAATCAAGTTGGAAACATAATTGAACATTCTCTCAAGCTCGTTTTATATTCTCCAATAGCCTGCATAGTGAGTGATGTTATTGAATAAAAATTAAAAGGCAATGACAAACATTTTTAAGAATCATATTTATTTCCTTTAATAAATGTGTGTTTGAAGGCAAGAAAATAGCATTTCAACTCTGCTTTCTTTCATCCCTTTTCATTTGTCTAAAATCTATTGAATTTTCCTTTGCCTTTTTAGGGAAGCTAAAACAAACAAAATCATGTCTAATTTACATACAAGCATCTTCTTTTCACAAGACTCTTTGCCTATGCAAAGGGTTTCTTCCCTGATGGTTAGCAGCTCAGGGATTAGTATTTATTTATTTGTTAACTCCAGGTGCTAACGGATTGAAACACAAAGTGCTTTATCAAAGGACCTGAATTCCATAAAAATAATCTCTGCCTTTTTTTTATATTCCCATCTTCCCTGATGTAAAGAAATCCGGTACTAAATTCAAAATGTTGTAACTCTATATTAAGTAGAAGTTAAGTTATTGAAGATTAGAAATTGACGTTCAAATTTCTGGTTTGTTCAAATAAGTAGAGGTGCTGTTCATGAGCTGGAGAATGCTAGAAATGGATCAGATCTGGGAGCAAAGATGATGAGTTCTGCATGTTTGTGTGCACTGGAGGTGCCTTGGAGAAAGGGAAAATGGGGATGTCCCAGGAGGCGTAAAATGTACAAGTCTGGCGCTGAGTCAAGAGGTCTGGGCTGGTCACCAACTTGGGGTCACGCCATTGGCGTGTCCTTCTGGTTAATTAAAACAATGGGCCCAGGGAAGAGAGTCTCCGAGAAGAAAGTACCATGAGACACACACCTTCCAGGCTTTACACCCTGCAACATCCCATAGGTGAATATGATTGACCTCATTTTACAAATGAAGAAATTAAGGCTCCGACAGAAGAAGGCGAGAGCTTTTTCCACGGTGAGACTTTCCTTTTTTCCTCCCTCTTCTCCTTTATCTTAGGTCAAAATAATGAAGTGTGGCTCTTCCCACCCCAGCTCCATTCTCAACTTCATAAGCAGTCACTGGTGGAAATCAGCCAAGCGGATGTCGCCTGTGGCTTCTCAGAGAGGACCTGTGTGACTGCCAGTCTGCAGGACGCATGCTTACAGATAATGAGGAGAGATCAAACTGAAGGCAAGAAAAGCTCCAAGCCATCTTCCTTCAACCGCCAGCTGCATGGTGAGAAACGTGGTATTTGTATTGTTATTTCTCATCCTTATACTGGAGTCTCGCCAGCCCAAGAGTTTAATTTTCTTGCAATCCTTTCTCTATTATTATCTTTCCGTTTTCATCAGGTGTCTGTCACTGGACTTCTCTGTGGTCAGGATTCCAATCTCTCATGTAATTCCCATCGCCCGCTTGGACTTCGGCATCACCCCACCATCGTGGGCTTTTCCTTATTGACCTGTCCAGCTCTTTCCTTCCCGACATGCCAACCCTGACATGGAAGGCCAGATGGCAGTCACAGACACACACACGGGGCTGAGCAGGGAGGAGCGATGCAAGTCAGATAACTGTATACAGCAAACACCGTCCATAACTTTCAGGTTGTGCGAACAAACACTTCCACACTTCCAAGACCCAGGCAGTCCCCATGGAAACGGGCCTTTGCTGTTGCAGCTATACCCGAATTCTCTTCGGTAAATAATCTGTGACAACGCATACTTCCCTTCCTCATTGTCTTGGTCGCAATGGAGACTCCTCAATGGCAAGGAGAGAACAAAAGGAGAGGGTTGCTATTCCCTCCTGGATGGCAGGTGCTTCTAAAAGCCCCCACCAAGGAAGAGAAGCAGTAATGGGAGTCCAAGCAATGAAAAGTTTTTTAAAAAACCAGATAACAATGAATACGCACATTTCTCTGCAGGCTGGTTAATAACTTGCTGCAGAGGCAACAGTCCTGGTTGGCTCACTGGTATCAATGAATACTTACTGTGCCCCAAATTGCCAGGCTTTATGCTAGGCCCCGGCCAGGGGCTGCTCTAAGTTCTATAGGGCCTGGAGCTTATGCAGTGGGGAGGGGGAAAGGAAGAGTCTTTCGGACAATAATATAAAATCCTGAATACAGAATTACATATAAGGCTTTAGAAGGGCCCCAAGCAAAATGAGGGGTCCTCAAGTTTCAGCTTCATTGGCTTCTTGGTAAACCCAAATCTGATCCTAGAAATAGAGTAATAACTCATGATCAACACAGTAACGATGACAACAGTGGCAGTAGCAGCTACTGTATGCTGGGTACCTCGTCCTGTGCTAAGCACTTTACATGCATGTACATGTACATTTCATTCCATCCTCATAACAATGCCATGAATTAGATACCAATTTTTTTTTTTTTTTTTTTTGAGACAGAGTCTTACTTCTGTTGCCTGGGCCAGAGTGCTGTGGCGTCAGCCTAGCTCACAGCAACCTTAAACTACTGGGCTTAAGTGATCCTCCTGCCTCTCAGCCTCTTGAGTATCTGGGACTACAGGCATGCGCCACCATGCCCGGCTAATTTTTTCTATATATTTTTAGTTGGCCAATTAATTTCTTTCTATTTTTAGTAGAGACAGGGTTTCACTCTTGCTCAGGCTGGTCTCGAACTCCTGACCTTGACCAATCCTCCCTCCTTGGCCTCCCAGAATGCTAGGATTACAGGCATGACCCATCACTCCAGGCCTAGATACCGGTTTTGCAGATAAGGAAATCAAGGGTCAGCAACTTGCCGAAGGACACAGAATGGTGGAAGTGGATTCCAAATCAGAAATTCTTACTTCAAGAACCAAGCTCTTAACCACCAACGTACAAAGTTCTCAAGAAGTTCTCGGTAGTATTGTGGCAACATTAAGGGAAGTACCTGAGCCGGTCTTGGAAAGAGCAGGAAAATATTTCTTTCTGGAAGAGACAATACTTAAAGCAGCATTTTTGAACCTCAGCAAAATCCCCCAGCAGAGAAAACTTAAAGAACGAGTAAGGGAGTGGCAGGGGTGGGAGTGAGAGTCCCTCTAGAAAGAAGTCACAGCAAGAACAAGGGCAGAGTCGGGGGAAGCAGTTGACAGGTACGGTGGGTCCCTATGTAGGGAAGGGCAGGAATGTGATGCTGCTTGAGGTGACAGGGCAAGTCCAGGGATTTGCTGGTGGCCAGAAGGGGCCATAGTACAGAGGTCATCGCATGCCAGCTACACAGAGTTTTATCCTATCAGAGAGGATGGCATGTATAAAACTATCATCGCACCTGGTACCGACAGAATCAGAGGTACGTTTTTCAATAGTCACTCTGATTCCTTTGTGAATAATGTATATGATGAGAACAAGTCCAGTTAACTTGCCCTTTTCTATTTTAGACACAGGGCACGCCTTCTATGATCTCTAGATATGACCCGAAAGTCCCAATGAAAAGATCGTATGGATGGTTTAGTGACAACCTACTTTTATCTCTGCAAGACCAAAATCTCAGCACAACCAGGAGATGGGATGGCAAGGCCATCTTCAGATGTTAAGTGCTGGGGAGGTCTTTCCTGCTAATCAGCTGCCTCAGTTTACAAGGGAAACAGGGTGCAGAGCAGATAAAGGCAGCCACTCTGTTCAACTGTGCTTAAAATAGAGATGAGAAAACAAAAAATAAAAAAATGTGTCCATGCACATCAACCACTTGGCTTATTTCTAGATCAAACAATATGAATGATAAGAGGAGCATTTTGATAGCATGGCGGACATTGCTCATTGCCTACCCGATATCTGTTCTCCCCCTTTTCCTTACTAAAAGCATCCTGATTTTGTGCAGGCAACAATGTTTCCAGCTAGAATTACTTATTCTCCAGACTCCTATGCAGTTAGAGGCGGCCCAGTAACCCAGGCAAATAAGATTTATGCAGTTGTTATTGGGTGGGGCTTCTAAGAAAGTTTCCAAAAAAAAGGAACAGAAGGAGCAGGCTCAACTTGCATGGCCATTTGGGCTTTTGAACCTCCTGCCCAGATAAAAGATCTGAAGCTAAAAATGAAACAACTGTCTTGTTATCAGGAAGTGACTATCATGAAGATGAAGGTCTTCACTCCAAAAAGGTGGAGGGAAAAGGTGGAAAGAGGAGGCTACAAGAATTGGATCCTTGATACATCAGTGACAGATGGCCTCTTCCAGATAGATGTCTCAATTGCTTTATGCAGCTGAGTTGCTACATAAGGTTGATACAACTCGAGCAATTCCAGGAGGGAATTTGACCACAAGAGAGGGGATAACTAGGAGAATCCTGGTGATATTTCTGGTGCTATAAGAAAAAAAAAAAAATCCTAAAATAATCTTAACACCTAAGAAGAAATAATCAGAATCTTACATTTCATGCCAATTTCTACTGTGGTTTGGTTCAAGCATTGAAACTGGTCACACATTGAGTGGTGTAGATAAAAGTGTATTATTATCCATCTAGAATTCATTAGAAATAAAGCAGCATAAAGATTAAAAACAGTTTTTAAATCTTTGTCCAATGTTTAACCAGGAGCAGTAAAAATAAACAAAAGCAGAAATTTCAGAGTTAAAAAAAAAAAACCCAAAACAACCCAAGTCTGATTCCTGAAACATATATGAGAAGATGTCTATAAAACCATTTACCCTCATCCGACTCAAATGGCTACCGAACTCTAAAATTTGCAGCATACAGCGGGAAGATATCAGACTTATAAACACCGATCTGTTGACATATCAGTAGCATTTTCCTTTGTAAGTTATATAATCTTCTATCCCAATTCCAAAGTAGGCACTTCCTCCCCCACCCCTGCCCTCTAAAGGCTCTTTTGTCAAAAACCGCCATAGCTTGCCAATGGGGAAGCAAATTTCAGTTCATAAAAGAAAACCAGGGGTGACCTACTCAGTCCTGTGGTTCATTTCCATAACAAAGACCAATATGCAAGCCATTTTCAAAGTCTGGAGCAGCTATGAAAAGCTGTGGCTTAACAGTCTGTTTTCCAGTTAGGATTCATATCAAACATCACCCCCTCCCACAAGGAATTTTCACTAGGGAACAGAATGTTCTGGAAAGAACTGAACTCTATGTTTGAAGTGGAGGTGCAAGAACTTTTTTATTATAAAACAAAACCTAAGTAGTGACTTTGAATCATTTGTATTTACTCTCCATGGGTAACAGAAACCTCATTGTTTCCCAATGTTTGTGTAACTAAACTTTATCGGCTGGAGCTTATCTTTAATTCAGAAGTCTGAGCTGTCCATCAAGCAATACCTGGTGAAAAGAAATCTGGAAGGTTATTGACATGTCCTCCTGAATATGTGAATTGAATGAATTATTCTGACTTGGTGAGAAACACTAAGCCAGCACGTGTATGGGTGCATGTCGAAAAGGGTGTAAGGAAGTAAAATAATTTTCCTAGTATGGATGTTCAAAATATTGTTAATATGAAGAAATATTAATTACCATTCATTAATAAATAGCACAGAGAATCCATAATTGGGGGGATAGCCATAAGTAGAATAAAATCGAAATATTGGGGGTTTTTGCATAATGGGCTATGGTGGTACAAGTTAACTGGACATGAATGTACTAAAAATGCTAAGACTCTCAAGGAGAATTCATGTGTTAAATGCATACAGTTTTTCCTCATTTTTTTCTTCTTCTTTTACCTTGTAAATATTTACAATATTTACATGAAATTGAATTGTGGCATATATTTCATACAATGCTCAGTCTTTAAAATTTCTTTTAAAAAAGATTTTCCATCGCTTTTCTTATAGTTACACATTGTCCCTCTCCAATATTCCCTTTTCCCTGGAAGTATTTCCTACTGGATATACTACAATTTCTCTAATGCTTCATAGGTGACCATTGGTCTTATAACACAAAAATTATACTGCTCTTGATTTGACCCTAATTCCAGGTAAAATGTTGTCTTGAATTCAAACCCTTGGCTAAACCTCAGAGTACAAAAAGGTCTCAATTCATAAAGGTCTGTGGTACTCCATGTACCAATAAACCTAAGTCAAATGGAAACAAACAGTAAGAAATACTTTCATAGCCAGCAATCTAGATATTAATATAATGTGGGCTGCAGGTATAGTATGATCATGGCTCCAGCTCTTTTTTCGGGAGGAGGGGTGCGGTTCTTGCCTTAGCTTTTGTCTAGGAAAGATTTGCTCTTAGGTAAATTCCCTTTTGTCTGCAATTTGGCTATCAGTATCAACTAGGGCAATGCAAGAGAGTGAAATTAACCCCAACCCTAGAGGCCTTGCTTTGGTTGGACTGGTTGGGAGACATGGCTGTGCTTGGGTTTCTGGACCGATCGCAGGAGAAAGGATAGTCTGACATGATTGGACTTGGTACTGGGGACAGAAATGGGCTCTGGGGCATCACGTGATGTTTTAGGGAGAAGCATTGGACTGAGCCCCAAATAAAGGAGGAAGGAAGAAAAGGCTGCAAAGAGGTAATCAACAAAGTCCACTGCACTGTACCTTATGGAGATCACAGAAGCAGCCAAAATGTGAAACAGATGAAAGACGGGGATTTACTTGGTGGACTGTGGCTAAGAAAGACCCAAATTTGTGAACTGGAACAGATGATCAGACAGGAAACTAAAGTAAAAGAAGAATCATACAATATTTGGCTCTCCGAGCAGTCATTACCGGTTGGGAAAGAAACCCAAACGTGAGTAGGATGGTGATTTCTTGTGTCAAGTAGAACTCAGGATGTTCAAATTTCTTCAGGAAACCATAAATTCCTGTAGCTGAGAACACGCTTGAAACTTATTAGACTCAGCCTCTGCCTAAGGTAGGCAGAGAGGTAAATGTCTAAATTTGTGATTTTCAGGCCCTTATGTAGATCTTGCCATACTTTCATGGGATATTTCATGAATTTAATTCTTAGCAGCAAAATTCCCAAGTCAAAGAATGAATGTTTCCATTTAAACATTTGATAACTTGCCAAAATATGCTTTGAAATGTCGTACCAACATACCCTATCCCCAATAGTATTTGAATACACAGTCTTCACATTTTTGCCAGCATTAGATAATATCGAATCTTAAATTCCTACTAATCTGATAGGTGAAAATAATAATAATAAAGTAATATTCTGAGTTAAGTTTCTTTAATATAAATAAGGATGAATATCTTCTTATATTTTATTAACTCTTTTAATTTGCATTTCTTTAACTATTGTTACAGTGGCGATTTGTCACATGCTTGCTGTTCATTTGCACTGGGATTTGGTACATTTTAGAATATCCATTTGTAAGAACTAAGAAATTAATATTATGGGAGACCTTAGTGGCGGATCGTTTTCAGGGTGCCAAATAGTTTTGTGACCTAGTTTGTGATTTATCAGTTTTATTTGATCCAAGGATACTGAGGATGCCAAGCATGTGTCTTAGATGATTTGCCCTAAATACCATCCTTTTGGTAAGCAGAGTGTGATTAGACCAATTGGGATGCTTTTTATACGATGAGATCTTTATCTTCTAATAAAGTCTATATCAGTCGTGGTGGGACTCCTCATATGTTAAGGATGACAGTCTTTGAGTGTTAAGAAACTTTTTTTTTGGTCTGGAAGACCTCTTGCATCTCTCTTTGAAAGAGGCAACAGGAGCAGTGCTGGTTTAGAGGTTAACAGCATAAATTTTATGCAAAGGATCAGCTAATAGAGGAGGCTTCTCTATTTCCATTTCTCCTGCCTTTCTGCACGACCCCATATCCAAAGGGTCCATTCATCCTGCTCTCCCACCCCTCACTCACTAAGCCCAGGCTCACAGCCGGCTGGGAGTACCTATAACTGCCAAACTCTCTCCTGCCCCGGGGTCTTTGCATTTGCTATTCCTCCTTCAAGCCTTCTTCTAGGGCTCTGAGCAAGGCTGGCTCTTATTTTCCTTCAAGTCTGTTGGAAGATCACCTCCTCAGAGGTGGCCCCAGCTATCTTTTATCACAAGATTCTGTTTGTTTCTTCCTTGGTACTTATCGTAATTATTTAAATGTATACTTTTAAAAAATGTAAAATGGAATATTAAAAAAGTGATTATTTTGCTTATTTATGCATGCATTTTATAATTTATCCTACTAGAAAATAAGCTCCATGAGAATTAGGATCTTGGTTATTTAGTTTGCATTAAATTTGCAAAACATCTCTGTTTTGTGATTGGGCAATGGAAACAATTCCAGGCCTCTGTGGGAATCAAACGATGAAAATACACTCTCCTGGGCTTTCATGGTATGGATTACAAAGTCAAGGCTTCTTTCTAGGATGTTATTGAACAGAAGAAAATTTGCAATTTTTCAACCCCTCCTCAAAAAAAAAAAAATCCTGTAATTATATGCACTATTGAGACTATGTTTCAGGTTAAAAGTATATTTGCTATCGATTTAGCTTGTGTTGCAGTAACACTTTTAACCAGAGCTATAATTATGCTCAGGGTATGAAAAGTTACATCAGTTTATGCCGACACTTGATTGCTCAGCTCATCATTACCAAATGTCTATAAAAATGAACTTGAAGCTGGAAGCATATCTTCCACTCACTCTCCTGTTTAATTACATTTATGGAGAGAGGCAAGTGGTCACATATATTATCCATGGCTTGGAAATTGCCATTTAATGATATTTGTCAAAGAATAGCACTGGCAAAAGGAAAGAAAAATCTAACACTTTGCTTTCTAAATTAAGTATGGATATATAAAAATATAAGTCAATACTTATATATAAAATATATATTTAGTTTGTTTTATATGCATACAAATGTATATATTCATGCCAAATTAATGTGTAATATATGTGTTATTTATATTTATATAAAATACATATCTTTATACATAGAATAATTTGCCTCATTCATTAAAAGCAAAAAGTCGCAAAGTAGCAACAGTGCAGGTATAATATAATAAGACATCATTTTTCACAAATTACACAGTCACGACTTTATAAATATTCCTCCTTATTTGTTATCTCACAGGTACTTCCCATGTTTAAGTTGAATGGATTTTTTATAAATTATAAGAAAAAGAAGTGTGCATCCTTTTATGGGGCAGACTCTAACTGGGATCTTAATCTATTTTTGTATTCCCTCTTCTTGTGTGGCTGATTTCTTCTTAACATCCTCAGATATTACACCTAATAAAGTAAACTATGTTTCCTCTCTAAGGTTGAGAAGGTGCTTGCTATTTAGAAAAGGTCAAGAAATATCCCTTCCTTTAAAGTATTCTTACTGTCTAATATTATTCAATCATGACTCATTTGCTTTATGCCAGCCATCTGAGGAGTTCCTGTGTTTCTATAACATTCTATAACATTTTAGTTTCTATAAGTAACAGCCCTGTTGCCATTACTAACACCAGAGTTGGAGAGAAGAGATGAAAGTGACCATTGTTTAACACATCTCTGCCCAGAGCAAGTCTTTGGAATTCAAACAAAGGTTTCTAGAAGTTAGGCTTCAAGATCACTTCATGCATCAGTGATAACCAGACACGACCCACAGACCTTCCCGCGAAGTGCCTCTAGGAGACTGGACTGGATTCGCAGCCGCATCTGTGTTGGAGTGGAGGAAGGCGGTGGAGACTGACAGTGAGCACCCTTAATAATCTCTTGGCCCAACATCCTAGAAGCATGTGGAGGCTAAGGCTCACAAAATAGGAAGTAGAAGAAAACCTTTAAAAATCACCCCCAAGATACGCAACCATACCCAGCAGCCGAACTTTGTCAACTCCAAGGACAAGGGCCGGTGGGTTTGTGGACGGCCGGCAGTTACTCAGGATTCCCTGCGCAGAGAGAACTAGAGGACCAGCCTTCCCATTGCCTGACCCCAGAACCTCATCATCCACCTCTAAGCCTCTTGGGTGAAAAAGTTTGGGGCTCCAAGAAAAGCTCCCAGGGACCCCATGATTCTCAAAGGCTCGGCTGCAATGCTGATTAGCATGGAGAAGCAGGATTGCCTATTCTTGGCTGCAATGCTGATTGGCATGGAGAAGCAGTGTTGCCTATTCTTGGCTGCAATGCTGATTGGCATGGAGAAGCAGTGTTGCCTATTCTTGGCTGCAATGCTGATTGGCATGGAGAAGCAATATTGCCCATTCTTGTCTCAGGGGAAACAACGTGAGCCGGGAGCCCCTACCAGACAACAGGGAACCTGTCTAGTGCTTCCTGCCAAGTGCAAAACCCACTCTCCCAAATGTCCAAAAATCACTCTTCAAAATTCTCGTTTCTTTTAAACCCGCTTTATTCATTTTTACTGAGTGCCAAAACATGTCCTCATTTGCACAGTACTAAGTACTTACCTCAGTTGTGAAATAACACCCGTGACACGGACCAGAGGTTAAACCAGGAATTTCACAGGACTACAAAGGACTGCAAAATGTGTCCTCTTCCCAACTCCCCACTCTGCAGCTACTCCGACGTGTGGTGTCTCGGTACACTGTGACAGGGTATGCCGAGTCTCATTCGTATTAATTTGACCCCTAACATGAATACGAGGATAGGCGAAATGTGTGAGTTTACTGAGAGCGAGGAGTAAGACATAGAAATTCCCTCCAATCCATGTGACTGTTTCCTGCAGCTGGCATTGCAGTGAAGAAAGTCCTTTTGTTTGTTTACTGAGACATAAATCTGCCAGAAGGACCTAACTCTAAATTACTGTTGCATTTCTGATGGAAAGCTGCCACATAATTCAAATTCTAGCAGCTCAACAGCCACCCATATTTCTTATTTGTTACTTGCCGCTGCAAAGACGAAGTGCATTGTACTATCATTTTAATAAATAGTTTTTGAGTGAAGGCCATTTTTCTTTGTGTCCAAATTCCATCTGTTTATTTTTTCCTTCCCTATACTGACATATCCTGAGATTCAATAAAGGGCTTTGAGAAGTCATTTTATTTCAAAGGTAGCTGTCACGTTCCAACAGCCAATAAACCAAATGACCAAACAGGATGATGTGCTCAAACTGCCAAAGAGGAGGTAAGTGAGTGACATTTCTCGTTTGTCACTTCGTCTGAAGGCAAAGCATGTTGCTGATTTCTCTTGTGGAGCCCCTTAGTTGTGAGTAAACATTATGTTTCAGAAAATCAGTTTTCTTGGGTTTTCTCATCAACGAAGTATTTTCCCCCATAGCAGCAGATAATTACCTAGTGTATTTGGGAAAATGGAGTCCATCTTCACGATAGAGACACGGTACTTAGATACGGACTGAGTACAATTGGATTCGCCGTCCAAGCTATGAAGAAATGGATATCATGCGACTTTTAATCTTGTATGAAACAAAAAGATTAAACTGTCAATATTACGATGAACTGCCGTGACGAGCCCTGTGATAGAACTGTACTCTCAGAGCTGCTTCTAATAATATGTATGCAAGGAATAGATTTTTCCTGATAATGCATGTAATTAGAGTACAGAACAAAATGTTCTGTTCAAATTCATGACATGCCCAACTAATAAAGGAAGAGAGGATAAGGCCCTTGCTATTTATTTGCATGAAAAAGCTTCAATATAGGATATACTTTAGAGAAATTAGTTTTTAATCTAGGTGACTAGATGAGATTTTGACCCTGAACTGTTTTTTGAGTTAACCTGTGAGAATTTATGCAGAAATAAGACTGTGATGCTTACAAACCAGACAGGCATTGCTTTTTTCATTAATTCCTGAATGTCTTATATAGTCAAGAGAAGCAGAAAATCGGTCCTTTTAAAAGCCCACCTTTATGAGAATTTGCTTTTATGAAGCATAATCAGTAAGAGCAGACAGGAATCTTAGCAGTAATGTATTCTTTTTAAATGTAGACATTCAAGAAGTTAGATGCATTGATTCAGCATGATCGCTCTCCACTGACCTGTATAGAACAGAAATCTATGGTTGTATATTGTTATGAACATATTTGGGAGGCAACTTGCTATCATCATACCTGCTCTTCATGGTGAGTTACGGGCTGCACAGTGGGCACTTGAAAGAAAGCTTTATGCCAGCTTTCGTGTTTACGATAAAGCTCAGTGCCACATTCACTGGATTTATGCGAGAAATTGCTGTTAAGAGATTTTTTTCCCTCATTTTTAAAAACAATGGCTGATCTCAACATCATCCAGATAAAGGGTCATGTAGTAACAGTAATCTACGTTTATGATGCAAAAGAAAATAGCTGAAAACATGAGATAAAAGGCAAAGGTCTCATGTATGATTCACCACCACTTGATACACTAATGATTAAGAGTGGCTGTCATACTCCTCACACGGATATAAAATATAAAGGTAGTCAGGCCCATGTTAGTAAACAGCACCGAGATCGACTTGGAGGCTTAAACCAGAAAGAGAGGAGTCATCTCTGCTTCTTCCTTTTACCTTTCCTCCCACTTCTAAGCCATCAACAACTTCTGTCAATTTTTCTTTCCAACAAATATCACGAATTTGTCACTTTTCCGTTAGCTCCAGTTTGGTTCAGACTATCATCTCTGATTGCCTAGTCTCCCAAAATGCTTTTTTTTTGGTTTTTTTTTTTTTCAATCTCTCTTTCCTTGGCCTCCTCTAATCTGTCTTCCACGAAGCACAAGAATAATCAGATTATATTGATCTAGTTTCAAGTCTTCAATGGCTTCTCCCCTTGTGTTTAGAATAAATCCAAACACATTAGACTCAAACCCTCCGAGATCTGGCATCCGCTTCTCTGCCTAACCGGATTTCCCAAGGAGCCGACAACATTATATCCATACTCCTTGGCCATCCTCATTTTCTGTTCTACTTGTAGGCCCACTGTTCCATCTGCCTGGACCACTCTTCGTTCTCTTCTCTTCTCATCTCTCAGCTAGAACAGCCTCTCATCTTGACTGCAGCATCTAGCGTAGACACTCAGGAGGAGTTCCCTTTGTTGCACTTATCAAAATCTGCAATTATTTTTGTACTGATTGTTTTCTTTGTCCTTCTCCCTATAACAATGTCGGCGTCCCGAAGGCAGGGATGTCGTCTGTCTTGGTTGCTGTCAAATCTACCTATCTACATGCCCTCCATCAACGTCTGTGGAATTAACATGTGAATATATTCCAACCCCATTTTCATAGACAGAGACTGCAAAAACGCAGAGAGGAAGACAAATTCCATGGGAAAAACTGTCTGTCCTTGAATTGCTTTCCTGTTCCGGAAACACAGGTCTTCTGTTCTCCCCGTCCTAACATAAATGTGCAACTATGTCTCATTTTCACAAGAGGAGAGTGAAGGGAATATATACTCTCGCATCCTGCAGTCAAAGCTTGCTCAAAGTGTCTATGTTTTTTCATTTGTGAGTTAGTGAATGAGTCAGATTTTTCTTTAGAAGTAAGATAAACCCTTTCGGAAGCTTTGCTATATACTCTTTTGGGCCACTTAAGTAACAGAGATATTAGAGCTGTTAATGCAGCCTTGAGTGTCGAGTTTATTGCTAAAGAACATGACTCTGGTTAGACCCACTTGTGTGCATTCGCTGTACAAAACAAGTATCGCAGGCTTATAAAAAGTTAAAAAGTTCTTGGCTGATGTTAGTGAAATCTTTTACAAATCAAAGTGCAGTGAGAGAGCTAAAGCAACTATCTTATAATAATACATAAGGAAAACAGATTTCATGGACATATGTATGTTTTAAGCAGACAAAATATTTCACAATGTTTTTCTATTTTAAGTACTATTTTCTCATTATTATTCACTGCCCAAAGAAAATTAAGAAAATAAAAAATAGCTAACGAAAAACTATCATACTCATTAAATCGACATAGTTGCCAAAGGTGTAAATTTCATTCCATGTGATTTAAAACTTAAAAAACTTAGCAGACATGAACTAATAAGGGATACAATAAAAATTTCATATACATTTTATATAAAAATAGTTGATTTTAAAGAAACGTATTTACAGCTGGAGCCCATTCTACTAAGTGAAGTATCTCAAGAATGGAAAAACCAGCACCACATGGACTCACCAGCAAATTGGTATTAATGGATCAACACCTCAGTGGACACATAGGAGTAACATTTATCGGGTGTCGGGAGGGTGGGAGGGGGGTGGAGGGGATGGGTATATACAACCAAACGAGTAAGATGTGCAACGTTTGGGGGATGGACACGCTTGAAGCTCTTACTCCGGGGGGAAGTGGGGGCATGGGCAATATATGTAACTTTAACACTTGTACCCCCATAATACGCTAAAATAAAAATAAATAAATAAAAAAATATATATTTAAATCTACAAAACTTGGCAAATATGAAGTATAAATAGTAAAACTTGGAGGCCTAGGAGCACTCATGAAATTTCACTTTTTTGTTTTCCCTAAAGAGCATCTGCCTTAGTCCATTTGTGTTACCATAAAAGAATACCTGAGACTGGGTAATCTGTAAAGAAAATAAATAAATAAATAAATAAATAAAATAAAGAAACGTATTTAACTCCAATGGTTATGAGCACAGTCTTTTCTGCAGTTAGGAATACCTTAATGACAATTTTTATAAACATAGCTGAAATATACATGATAAAATATTCACTTCCATAAACCAGGGACAGGCACTTTCGAATGTAATTCATCCAGGCAAATACATCATCTATCCAGTTACGGGTAGGCACCGGGGAGATTGTGACCTCACCAAGCAGAAGAGATCATCCACCCTTAAAAGACATTGCTCATTCCACATTGAAGGGATTCAGACCATCCAGATGCAGAATAAATAGTCGGACCAGTTGAGCACAGAGGCATTTACAGAGCTCCTATGGTTTACCCACTGGGGTGAGCCCCCGGCTCAGTGGACATGACTCATGTATCTATCTATGCACACATTTTACTATGACTAATGTGCTGGGGGTAACACAGCAATCCTGAGAAATTTGGGGCTCTTATAGCAAAAGCGGGGAGGGAATCAACAAGTCTCTGTTTCTAGAATCAGAAAGGTCCGTACAGCTTGTGCCTCCAAAGGAAGGAGGTATGCAAGTCAGGTAGCACAGGCAGAAAAAACACCGCAGACAGACAGACGCGAGGGAGAGAGACACGAAGCCAGCCATGGGACTGCACGGTCAGGAGGCGCCCTTCTGCAGACGGGTCGCAAAGGCACCGTCCTTTACACGCTAGAGGGAAAAAAACTGTGGATGGAAAAAAACTCAAGCCCTGAAATATTTGAAAGAAGTTTATTCTGAGCCAAATTTGAGGACCATGACCCGGAGCCACTCTCAAGAAGCCTTGAGCAGGTGGGCTGGCTGTGGCTGGGTGACAGTTCGGTTTTATACATTTTCAGAGAGGCAGGGGTTACAGGCAAAGTCACAAATCAGTACACGAGAGGCACACACACTGGTTTGGCCCAAAAAGGTGGGGCATCTCGAAGCGGGGGCTTACAGGTTATAGGTGGGTTTAGAGATTCTTTGGCTGGCAATTGGCTGAGAGAGTTAGACTTTATCTAGAAGACCAGAAAGGATATGCTTATTCTAAGATAAGAGTGTGAGCACTCTGGGAGGTCCAGACAGGAGGATGTTTTAAATTTACGATAGGCGCCTGCTAGGATGCTTTAAGATGCTTTAAATTTATGATAGGCATCTGCTAGGATGCTTGAGTTAAGACAGGGGCTTCTTATCTTCTAGGTGATGTTAAAGCCATACCTGAATCAGGTTGGGAAGTGAACCACCGCTTCATTTGGTTAACAAAAGCCGGTTAGTGGGAATTTACAGTTTGTCAGCCTGACCCAGCTGGCCTCCCTAGGAAAGAGTTTTTAGCAAAAGAAAAAGATCAGAGTTCAGTCCTCAAAACTCTCTATTTAGAAAGGAGAATCCACATTGGATGCTAGAGTCCCGGGGAAACAGCAAATCCACGTGACTGCGGGACTGGCTCCCAGCACTTTCGAGAGCAGGACGAGCAGGGTAGACACTTGAAGGAGAAGACTAAAACTCCCAGCCAACCGTTCTCAGCAGCTTCCAAGAAAAGAGGAAAAGTGAAACACAAGAGGCTCATTGCAACTACATATATACACATCCATACACATAAACACACATATGACACAGACGTGCAAACACATGCCTACTGCCTTGGTCTGTTCAGGCTGCTAGAAGAGTAGATCGGGTGGCTCAGAAACAACAGAAATTTACTTCTTACACTTCTGCAGGCTGGGAAGTCCACGATTAAGGCACCGACAGTGTCTGTGAGGTCCCCCTTCCTAGACAGCTGTCATTTTGCTGTAACCTCATACGGCAAAAGAGGCAAGAGGTCTCTCTGAGGTCTCTTTTATACGGCACTAACGCCATTCATGATCGTAATCCCAAAGGACCCGCCTCCTAATACCATACTTCGGGAATTAGAATTTCAACATACAAATTGGAGCAGAGGCACAAACATTCAGACCATAGCACCCACACACTTGCACACACGCCCACAAACATGCAGACGTACACACAAATATGCACACATGTATGCATACACATGTGCATAAAAACTCACATGCATGCACATACAAAAATCTGCACACTTGCACGCCGACACACATTCACGACACACATGCACACATACCTGGACGTACGCACACATGCAACAATGCTCATTGACACTTAGTTTACTCTTTACTAAACTGTGGATAGTCCTTGTTATTGGAGCGAGCGTTCAGTCGTTTTCATTCAGTTATTTCGTTACTTTTATAAAAGTCTGCATTCAAGAACCTCTGCAGGAATTGTTTTAGATCAGCGGTAACAAAACAGATGTCCCACAAGTTGGGTCCAACCCATAGACTCACTTTATTTGGCTCAGAAACGATTTAAGACACTTCGAATTGGTCGCTACATCGGGAAGTTTTATATAAACTCCATCTCCTTTTGAAAAAGTGGAAGACACGGCAACACGGGGCTCACAGTCCTGTGGTGCCAACAACTGACTGGAGCTGGGGGTTGTCAAGATCCCAAAGTCCAACTCCTCTAGTCTGTGGTTTCTTAAATGTTACTGTGCACGTGTATCATCCGCGAATGTTGTTAAAAATGCAGGTCCCAATTCAGCAGGTCCACCACGAGGCCCGAGAGGCTGCATTTCTAGCAAACTCCCAAACGCTGCCCTGCTTCCTTCTTTACGTCCCACACGTTGAGATTCCATTCAACCACAATCCCATTTTATATGGAACTGCCAGATTTTGCCAAGAAAAACACTAAATGCCCCAGGTAAATTTGAATTTCAAGAATACTGAATTGTTAAAAAAATTTTAGCATGTTTCATGCAATATTTAAGATATATTTATATTAAAAAAATTTGTATTTATCTCAAATTCAAATTTGACAAGGCATCCTGTATTTTATCTGGGAACTGTATCTCTATACCTAAACTGTCTTCGAATCTCAATCCACTTCACTAGCCCCCGTGGGGATTTGAACTGAGCAGGTGCTGAGATGGGATCCAGGCACATGCGACTGATCGAGGGGCTCTCGGGATAAAGGAAGCAGGGAGTGGGGCGGAACAGGGCAGGGACGGGAAGTCAAGAGAGGATGTGAGCTCAGCTGGAATCTAACGTCAGCCGGATCCCAAAGCAAGCTCTAAAGCATAAACTGCACCACTGAGTTTATCCCACTTTGAAGCAAAGGGGTTGTTGGCCTTTTGTCTCTGGTTAGGCATTGGCTGTGGGCAGCCCCAGGGCTGGGAATAACCTTCTAGGTGAGAACAACCTTCTTTGCTGAGAATTCTCTGACGAAGAAGGTAAATGTCAGGTACTAGCAACAATACTCATAGCAGCTAGGAGATAAGTGAACCTCCCTAGAAAAGGGGATCTTGGCATCAAAAACATCCACTGTGGATATTCTGGTTACAGGGAACCATTTGCACTACATACTCCATCCCCTCACATGCAAAATTCATTCGTGGTTTTGATGCCTCCCAGAAGCAGCACTGTTTATTGAACTCTGTCTGTCCTTGAAAGACTGTTTTCTGTCCGGAGGCATTACACACCACAAGCAGCCACGGTGATGCCCTGTATTGTGGATCTCTTAATAATTTACACACGACCTTTATCTATGATTCAATCCAATTAAATCCAGCAGGTAGTTACTGAGCACTTACTATGTGCGAATCATGATAACTTATCACTCAATCTTTCCAAGCACTTTGTGGGCACAAGCAGGCCAGGAAACACAAGGTGTGCCAAATGCAACTCCTTTAAATAGAGTTGAGAGCTGCACAGAGGTTAATTTACTTTCCCCAAGTCACAAAGGTGAAATGGAGATAAAGCAGAACTTAAAAAGAGTTTTTCTGATGCATTCTCTGTTTCTGAATAAGTATTCAGACCAAAGTATTCCTCAGTGGGCATTTCTAAATAATAAACACGTCTAGTCCTAGAAGGGTAAAGAAGAAATTCATCCAGCAAACTTTCTTTAAAACTTTGGATTTTGAGGCCGGGTGCTGTGGCTCACGCCTGTCATCCTAGCACTCTGGGAGGCCGAGGTGGGAGGATCGCTCGAGGTCAGGAGTTCGAAACCAGCCCGAGCAAGAGCGAGACCCCGTCTCTACTAGAAATAGAAAGATATTAATTGGCCAAAAAATATATATAGAAAAAACGAGCCGGGCATGGTGGCGCATGTCTGTAGTCCCAGCTACTCGGGAGGCTGAGGCAGGAGGATCGCTTGAGCCCAGGAGTTGGAGGTTGCTGTGAGTGAGGCTGACGCCACGGCACTCACTCTAGCCTGGGCAACAAAGCGAGACTCTGTCTCAAAAAAAACCCCAAAAAAAACCTTTCGATTTTGAAATAATTATAGAGTCCCAGGAATTTGCGAAGATAACATAGGGAGGTCGCATCGCCCAGTTTCCTCGATGGTTACATCTTACATAATTATATTAATAGTGTAACATCAAAACAAGGAAATTGACACTGGTAGAATGTGTGTGTATAGTTCTATACCGTTTTATCACGTGTAGATTTGTATAATCACTGTTACAATCAAGATTCAGAATTATTCCATCGTCACAAAGAGCTCCCTTACTACACCCACTTATGCACATTTAGTCACTTCTCACACCATCCCTAACACCTGGCAAACGCTCATCGGCTCTCCGTCTTTATAATTTTGCCATTTCCTTAGTCTTCCATAAATGGAACCACACAATGCCTGGCCTATCAAGAAGAGCCTTCATCACTCAGTGTAACGGCCTTGAGTTCTATCCAAGGTGTTACGCTTACCATAGGATAAATAGATAGTAAATAAATAAAATAATACTATATAATAAATAAAATAACAACATAATAAATAAGAGATTAAATAAATAAATACATAAAAGAGTAGTAACATTGAGAAGGAAGGCATCCTTCCTAGCTTACTCTATGAAGTCAATGTCACCTTAATACCAAAGTCAGGAATGGACACCATCACCACAGCAACGACAACAACAAACTACAGACCAATATCCCTCATCAACATAGATGAGAAATTGTCAATAAGATACCAGCAAACGGAATTCAACAGCACATCACAAAGATCAGTCACTACGATCGGGTAGGTTTCATCCCACGCATGCAAGGATGGCTCAACACATGGTGACGGGCACACAGCAAGCCCTGACTTCAGCATTATACGGGGTGTCCATGTAACAGAAACTTTTGTACCCCTTTAATATTTTGAAATAAATAAATTTAATTAATTAATTAATGTGTTGTGGGCTTTTTTCTTTTCTTTTTTTTTTTTACACCTTGCATGACTTTCCCTTTCCTGGTCCTCTGGCCAGAGAGAGCAGACTATTTGCTGGGGCACGTTTTATATCACCCGTTGGCATTTCTGGGTTGCTGACTTCTTTGTCTCCAGATATGGGACATCATATGAGGCCAAAAGAAGACTCTGGGAACTCACCACCACGTCATTCCTGGTTCTAAGGTCCCTATCTGGCTTTTCTTCTTTTTTCCACCTTTTAGAGTCTTCCTATGTTTGCTTAACATACAATAGCTAGGGTTTTTAGCTGTACTTACTGGGAGAAATAGGGAAAAGTACATTTATTTTATCTTTCTAGAAGCAAAAGTTCTTGTCCAGCAAATTAAAAAAAAAACAAAAAACAAAAACCTGTTGTTCAAATCCACATTGGCCAGATTTGAGTGTGATTTAGAATTTTTGTATGATGTCAGTCGAGTGTCCCTTTCCCTTGCTCTAAGTTTCTCTTCTGCCAATGGTCAAAGTCATTTCACTAGTACGACGTAACAACGAATGTTCCTCTTCTTTGTGGGGACTCACACCAAGCCCTTGCCTTGAGATTTCTGCCCAAATCAGAAGCCAATTACAAACTTTTTAAAAGCCTGTTTCTTGTTCTCAAACTCCTTCCAGCTTTTGCTTCATCTCTCGGGTTAGTCTTGAGTAATTTATCTGCTGATCTGTTATCGAGTGACTCTCAGAGCGACAAGGCTATGCCAATCTTTCACAAAATCCACATGGCTGATACGACTGCATCCAATGATATTAAATGTAAGACACATACAACGCCACGCCCAATGAGAAGCGCTACAAGTCTATGATGGTGAGGTGGTTTACCAGTAGGTTCCAACAGGAAACGGAGAGCTTACTTGTTAGAATAAATGGAAGAGGGTTTATTTTCAAGAACTTATTTACCAAAAAAAAAAAAAGAAAAACTACAGACAACTACTTACAAGAGTGATACTGCAAGGAAGAGAGAGTACTTATACCACCTAGAAGGAGACAGTCACACAGAGGAGTCTGTTGAGAGAGCAGTTTTGAAAAAGTTGGTGAAGAAGGTAGCACATGACTGCTTTTATATTCCTATTTTCTCACCAATTTCAGCTGAGTAATGGAGCGCATGCATTTCCCACCATTAGCACTTTAGTATTATTGTATCCCCCTAAAGTTGTGCACAGTTAGAAGATCCACTTTTATTTTCAGCTTCTTTTGGGGCTTCTTTGGAAGCAGCATGCCTACATCTGTAGTATTCGAGCGGTATTTCGCCTGCAATTACTACACGACTTGAGCTAAAGGAAGCATCTGAAACCTGGTGACCCATGACTGACATTAACGCCAACGCTTTCCCATGGAATCCGACGGCGGTGGACACAGAGCAAAGAGAAAATGGGAAAAGCGGATGGATTCGTGATTACAAAGGCAGGCAAAAAGACACAGACACTCTGTCTTCTTAGAGGATGAGCCAAAGCCAACACACGTCAGGAGGTAATGTGCTCCAGAGTGGAAAGGCGGGAGGGTGATGGGGAGGAGGGCGATGGGGAGGAGGGTGTTGGGGAGGAGAGTGCTGGGGAGGAGGGCGATGGGGAGGAGGGCGCTGGGGAGGAGGGCGATGGGGAGGAGGGCGATGGGGAGAAACAGCAGCTTGGAGCACTGATATTAAAGCAAATGAAGCCTCTAGAAGGAGGAAGAGAGTCGGGGGATGTCATTCAATCCCATCTGTCACCACTTTGATAACGGAGACGGAGCAGAGGAAAGAGTCGACCATTTGGCAGAGTTTCGAACGATCTGCTGAGAAAATGCACTTGACTCCAGTCACGCACCTCCTGAAGGCGTGTGGGTCAATGACAGACCTCCCGTGCAATGGTCTTGTAAGAGTAAGGTGCCGTATTTTCACCGTACCTTTTCCGTGGTCAGCTGTGTTTGGGCGTCCAAACACTTCCCACTGTGTTGCGACTGCCTGCAGCATTCGGTCTAGCCACACGCCGTACAGGTTGCAGCCTCAGAGCGACAGGCCACTGTCGTGCCACTGGGTGTGACGTAGTAGGCTGTTCCACCTAGGTTTGTGCAAGAACGCTCTGTGTGTGCATACAATAATAAAACCACCGGACGATGCACGTCTCAGAAAATACCCCCGTTGTTAAGCGGCGCATGACAGTACCCCAAAGCACAGAGGTTCCTCGACTTATCATGGGGTTACATTTCAACAAGCCCATCGTAAGTTGAAAATATCCTAAGTTAAAAATGCTTTTATTTATTTATTTTTGAGACAGAGTCTCACTCTGTTGCCCAGGCTAGAGTGAGTGCCATGGCGTCAGCCTAGCTCACAGCAACCTCAAACTCCTGGGCTCAAGCGATCCTCCTGCCTCAGCCTCCCGAGTAGCTGGGACTACAGGCATGCGCCACCATGCCCGGCTCATTTTTGTATATATATTTTTACTTGTCCAATTAATTTCTTTCTATTTTTAGTAGAGACGGGGTCTTGCTCAGGCTGGTTTCGAACTCCTGACCTTGAGTGATCTGCCCGCCTCGGCCTCCCAGAGTGCTGGGATGACAGGTGTGAGCCACCGCGCCCGGCCTAAAAATACTTTTAGATAAACCTGACCTATCTACTGGACATCACAGCTTAGCCCAGGCTACCTTAAATGAGCTCAGAACGCCTACCCTAGCCCACAGGTGGACAAACGCACCTGGCACCACCCTGCTGTGGGGTACTGGTTATGTGGAGAGCCCTCGTGCTCACACGGCTGATCAGGAGCTGTGCGAGAGAGTATTTCCACTGCTTTCCACTGGATGCGGACTGCTTTTGCACTATCATAAAGTCAAAAGGTCGTAAGTTGAGCCATAGCAAGTTGGGGACCATCTGGACTGATTTTGAGACAATTTTCTACTTTATTGAGGAGGATATAGAAACTATTAACATCTTTTAATAGATATGACACCATACGGTGGCATATCAAATTAGCTGTGCCAGTAATTAACTCAGGTTAAATTTTTTCATTTCTAGCGCTAGATTTTCTCATTATAGTAATTGTTTTAAGTAAGGAAAGACAGATGGCACTTCACTCTTATTTTCACTTATTCTAGATTTTGGTATTGTTTAATTTGCCTCCTTATTGGTGGATAAAGTATGCTATTATATGTTTTCATATTGAAAATATATACATATTTTTGATGAGACATGGCAGTGAACACTTTTGAAGGTTTTATGAATTCCCGTGAGTTTTTGTGGTTCAAATGGAGGTAGAAAATTCAGGGAAAAATGTTACACAAACCATTCTGGAACTTTCGCTAACATTAAAACATTAATAAGAGAGTCAATGAGAGAGTTTTGATGAGTTCTATTTTTTTCTTTTGCTATGAGTTCTTTTTTTTCTTTTCGTCTTCCTCACCCATCTTCAGTGAGTACTTTATGGATTATTAAATTCAAATCAAAAGAACTGACAAGCACTTGTTATTTATCTTGCCCAAAATGTCACAGAACTCCTTATCTAAAAAGAGAAAATCTATCCACTTACCAAATGGGAATTCATGTCAAGTGACAAACACCACATGGTTTGGCGTTCTACTTTCCATCTTGAAGGGGTCCCAGATACTGCTATACTCAACATGAAAAATATTTGCTTAAAAAGATCTCAACTCACATAGACAATATCAGTCTCGGGGATAATAATAAAAATAATCTTTTAACACAGCAAGTTATGTAGGTAAATGAATGGAAATGATACTTATTGGAAATAATTAAAATATTTTCATCATTGCTCTTTGTTATATGAAATTGATCTATAAACCCAATGTCAATACAGATAGGTGATCCTCATCAGGACTTCCCAACCAGCATGCCTTGAATGGATTTAAAAGTATGCAAGGATGGTAATCTCTACATACTTTGGGGCTGCCTTTTGTGACCCCCCCCCCCCAGATCACCAGGAGCTGCTGGGATCTTGCACATACATATATTATGTATGTTTTGACATGAAAATATCTGGAAAGCACTGGCCCTAGTTGTAGGCTATTACATTAAAAAAAAAAAATGAACTGCTATTACATATAGAAGTTGGGCCAGGACATTACAAAATTAAATCTCTTTATAAAAGTCCTCTTTATAATGGCATCTTTCATTTGAAAGGAAAAATGTATCTACTGCTCAAAATTTCCTCCCAAGTTTGAAGATACACAGTCCATCTTCAGCTTAAGGGTGAAACTTCCTACTTGGGAGAATGGAATGAGTGTTTATAAACGATTCCTTGATATGATGTCTTCAGGGCAGTCAGGATGTCTTCAATTTGGTGATATCCTAACTACTACGCAGACTAAGTCTAGAGCCTACAAACTAGGGAGGCTGTTTGGAAAAAATATGCCTGTGTTATATGGTCTTGTTATGCTATATCCTTTTTCGCTTGAAAAATACTACCTGTGACAAGCCCCCTTCCAAGGGGAGAAGCTCTAAAGATAGCAGGAAAGACACCCAGCCTTGGGTGAAGGACATTTGATGGCCACAGCATTTGACATCGGTACTTTCGATGTGTTTTCTCATTCTAAGCAATGGCAGAATGGGGAGGGGAGGGGAATAAAAAACAGCTTGTGAAAATAGAAAACCAAAAAAGAGGCCTGAGATCTATACCCCTCTTCAGAAAACTGTGGTTTGGAGTGGTGAGGAAATTCCAATTCCTAACAGAGGACTTGCTGGATTGAGCTCTTTGCTCAGTGCTCTAGTTCCTCCTCATGAGGGTGTCCTAAACCCCATGCAATGCTTCTGGAAGACAGTGTGCTATGCACTGCTCAGCTAGCCTCCCAGGTGGCCCTGTCTGCTCCATAGCATAAGCGTCCCCTGGTTTCCCTCCCGTTTCACGTCTTCAGCACTTGCTCTACGTAGCTTTTTGCTGGCTGCACTCTAAGAAGTCCCTCATAGAAACAGGGGCTGAAATGACTGACACATTCCACAGAAACATGTTTTCTCGTGGTGCAGCCCGTCTTCCAGCAAAGTGTCATGTCCGTGAAAAAAATAATGTGTCATTAAGAAAACAACACTATCCATTTTAATTAATGTATTTTCTGTGAGTAATCAATAAGAAGGCCAGGTGAGCCAGTGTCTACAAATACCTATTTTTGGTAAGAGTATTTGACTACTCCATAGATCTTGTCCTCTGCTGAAATGTTCCTTCAAAATATTTTGATTTATTATGGTTAAGTGTAAGCCAAGGTAGACTACTAATTGATTACAAATAAATTCGAGTTAAACTCAGACATTAATAACAGTATTAGGAAAAAAATGCATTGGGTCTTCATGCCAAACAGAGAGCACCTCAGTTGTGAAATGGACCTTCTCTGAAAGCTGACACAACGAATTAAAACAGGCAGTCCCTGAGTTGAATTTAGCCCACAGAGCGTTTTCTTTGGGTTGCATGGTATTTTAAAACGACTTAGAATTAGTGCCCAACATTTGAAAAACCAGAGTATTTTTGCACAAGATCAAGAATGTCCTTGGCTTCAAGGACATTCAAAAATTTTTCAAAAAGTCACCTTTTGGCCTCCCTGGCCCTGCAATCTTCAGGAATTCTCCGCAGCTGCCCCTGCAAGCAGGTGTGAGCATCCAGCGTGCCTCATTTCCCACCTGGTCCAATTCACTCATTATCCACTCGCTCCATAAATATTTCCTGAGTAGCGACCATGTCCCAGACTCTGTCCTTCTCAAACTTACAGGTTAAGGGGAAACGGACAGTCAACAATTCTGCACAGCTGCTAATTTAGAAGAGTGCTACAGAGAAGTAAAAGGTGCTAAGAAACCAGTTGATAGGGCGTCCTGAACTATTCTGGGGGTGGAGGATGAAGGGTCAGAGAAAATTCTCCTGCATAAGAAGATCTTTGAGCTGAGATACGGAAGACCAGGAGAGCTTAACTCTAGGAGCGTTAAGACCAGGAGAGGCACAGAATGTTCTAGAACGAGGGGAGAGTAGAACGGGACTTGAAGGGACTATAGACTGATTGCTCAGTGACCTCAAAGAAGCGCAGCGTGTCCAGGCAAAGAACAAGGGGGTGCCTGGCATGCACGAGGCCGAGGTAGGTGGACGCAGGATCGGACCAGGAGTCCTGGGGGTCATGTTCATGTGACCTCGGGGTCTTTGTCTGTAAGAGCAGCGAGTAGACGTTGAGGAATTTTTCCGGCAAGTAAGTGTCAGGAGGAAAATTGCACTTCTAAAATAGCGTTCTGATGACTGGGCGAAAAAAGATTTGTAGGGGGCAAGAGTGGAAGCAGTTGAAGATGATATATGATCTAGAGTTGAGTGTATATAAAATGGCTCAAAAAACTGAAATGAGGCCCAGCGTGGTGGCTCACGCCTGTAATCCTAGCTCCCTGGGAGGCGGAGGCCGATGGATCACTCAAGGTCAGGAGTTCGAAACCAGCCTGAGCAAGAGCGAGATCCCATCTCTACTATAAATAGAAAGAAATTAATTGGCCAACTAAAATATATATGTATATAAAATGAGCCGGGCATGGTGGCGCATGCCTGTGGTCCCAGCTACTCAGGAGGCTGAGGCAGGAGGATTGCTTGAGCCCAGGAGATTGAGGTTGCTGTGAGCGAGGCTGACGCCACGGCAGTCACTGTAGCCTGGGCAACAAAGTAAGACTCTATCTCAAAAACAAAAAAAACACTGAAATGAAATGTTGCAGACTTTAAAGACACGGGAAATGCATAAGGCCATAAAGAGAGACCTTCTCTTTGCTGCCTTGGACACACTCTACCCTGCTGTGTGCCGGGAAGGCGGGTCCACAAGGACTGCCTCCACGGGCCACCTACCTGCTGCCTTCTGGTACGTTCAGCCAGTCGGTGGCACCCACAGATCAGAGGGAGGCGCTCCCTCCCTGCTGGGTTGAGACACCATTAGTGGTCGCGCTCCTCTTCCACAGAGCACAGCCCTTGCCCGACTACAGCTGTCCCCAGTTTCTGCAATCGCCACCACGCCTTGCTAAGGGCAGCGATGGTTTCTCACTGCTGCCCACACGGGCTTTCATCACTCGTCACACATTTCTAAGTGGTCCCTTCATCGAGCTCTCTTCGGTCACCCCATCTGAGTGTGTTTCCTGCCAAGATCCTTGGCCTTAACCCGAATTATGACCATTAGTTGGGGAAAAAAAAAATCCAGTTAGGTGCTTTTAAAGACTCCTAACCCTACTCTCTTTAAAGGTAAAGAGGCAAAATCAATGATAATAAAATCGCACGGACACATCCAAGAGACAAGCATGGGAAGTTATCGTTCTGCCCGCCATCTCTCTTAGAGTGAGGTCAAGAAAGCATCGAGAATGAATAAGCACACGGGGGAGACGCAGGAGGGGACAATGCAATAGACACTATCTTGCAGTGGTCCCCTCATCAGGCCAGTGGCTCGGACTACTGATGGCTTCAGTCCCAGCCGAGGGGTCTCTAGGCCAAGCCTTTCGTCAGAGAGTCAACATGAAAGGACAGGCGGGTGAAGGTGTTTGAAGGCCCACCCGGGCCATCTCTGATGGCCTCCCAGGTCCCACTGAGGGCCAGTTGTGTTTGCAACATCCTCTCTCCGCCAGCCTGCTTCCCTCCAGGGGGCGTTCCTCGATGCTCCCCCCACATGCCCACCCCTATTTCAGAGTCTGCCTCCTAAGGAAGCTAACCGAAGACAGGTATTATGATCTATTTTCCCATAAAATGTAAAAACCTCAAAGGTCAGAATTTCAAATGGAGATACGATGACACCAATCGGTGAGTTTGACAAAAGTCCATGCAATATTCATTCTCTTAATATGGGTTTCGACATTAAAAACTTGATATGGCCAACTTGTCTTTTTGGGTAGGGGACTGACACATGAATCTGTCTTACAAGTGCAAGATCCTTGTGGTTTTGGAAAGTGGCACTATTTTAAGGGCGGATTAAGAGGATCGACCTTTAGAGAAATGTGTCCTTGGAGAGGTATCTATCACAGTAGGCTGTGAAAGGGGACAGACAAAGGTTTTGGTAAGATATATATTTCCCCTAGGACATTCGTGAATTTAGCTACTGTTTACTCAGCTCTTGCTATATGCCAGACCATGTGGAAGTGCGCTCTGCGTATGATTTTGTGTAATCCGCACAATAACCATTGAAGGTGGATGGCTGTATTGTCCCCAAGAGTAGACTGGAAAAGCATCAAGCCAAAAGTAGGCCAGCGTAGGTTCAAGTTGCTGAATCCCCCTGGGCATCAACTTCCTCAGCCGAAGCGGGTCTGAGAACTACCTATCGACGTGTGGCAGGGACTAAATGAGACGCAAGAGGGTTGTGGGAATGCTTGGTAAACTAAGCTGTTAGGCCAGTATTGGGAACGATAGTCAGTGTAGTTTGTGTGTGAGTGAGTGAGTACGTGTTTTAGAGAGAGAGAGAGAACTGGTATTCAGACTGTCAAACTGGGGCCCCCGTTTCTTCATTTTATCCCAAGCAACAGTGATATACAAACTAAATTTTCTCTTTCAAATTATTTGACACAGACAAGATGGCCATATACCAAAAGGATGACAAAAGTGTGATATGGAATTAGAAAAATGGCAGAGTTGAAAGGCATTTCATCATACAAAACATATGCCTTCCACTGCACCCTTTCCCTTTTGAAAACAGGCCTGCCAGTGACTATTATTATTCAATAATAATGGGGTTGGTCACTCCTATGGGGAGAACTGGTCCCTCTGCTCACTGACAGTCAAGAATATGTCCGCTTCACAATACTCCTCTCATCCTCTTCAAAAAGGCTACCTGATGAGAAGCCTTTTAAGTCTCACCTGTTCGCTTCAGAATGACAAAACACCCGTCGCAAAGCCAAATGCAGTTGCTCAGCTGCATGTCATCGTGATTGGTGGGGCTCGTGTCAGGATTTTGTAAGAACTACGGTAAGTTTCATTTCTATCATCTGGAGTGCTGGTTCACTGGGAGACATTTATAACCAAAGCTGCTGCTCATACACGAGCCGGGGAAGAAGAATGCAGCTGCGGATGGGAAACACACTGAAAGCCTGCCCACATAAATTTGACTTCATATTACTAAGTTGGGTGGGTAGATCATCGTTCATAGGCCTGAGTGAGCAAAACCGGTGGTCGTGGAGCTTGAATTACAAGGAGAGGAACACTGGTTTATCGGGCAGCCTTCAGGTGCAAATGCAACTCAGAAATTTCCATTAGGTTCTGTTCTGATATAAAAAGAGATGCTTCTGAGAGCCTTGGAGAAGGCACTTCAAGCAGTGGTGACCTGGTTGTAAAGTCTGCACTTCATGTAACGGCAAGAATGGTAAATTTTTAAGAACAATGTTTCAGGAACCTCGGGGAGTGTTTGCAAGATCTGGCATAGTTAGCGCCACAGGTTTGTCTTCAACTAGACAGAAAAAAGGGAAAACTTTCTCGTGATCTAGGAACAGCCTAAATCCTCTTTCATTCATTCATTCATTCACTTATTCAAAATACAGTCTTTGAGCAACCACTATATTACAGCCTCTGTGCACTGAGTGGACAGAGAGAAAGAATAAAGCATTTTTTTCCCCTCAAAGTGCTCACAGACTTAGGAATCATGACGTTAAGAGAAGTGGGCTCTTTTTCTTTTTTTCTGGGCAATAAGGTGATCCTTCACTCTTGGCTGTACATTTCTCCTGACAGTTACAATGAGAACATGGAAAAGGAATTAGGAAGGATGGAGAAAAGAGGGGGTGGGGGGAAGAAAGAGAAGGGAGAAGATAAAACAAGAAGGAAATCAAAGGCGAAGTCGTCACAGCTGCTTCGGGGAAGCCAAGCCTTGATCCCAAATTGAGGTACAGCTGCCTGAAGTGATCAGCTCAAAAAAGACTCTTAAATTTTTGTCTCATCTACTCCAGCTTCTAATCCTATCCTTTAGGATAAATTAAAAAAAAAAATGAATGACTACATGCAAGCCCTTCTGAAGCACTGTTTTGTGAGGATATCTAGTTTAAGACAAGTGACATTCAAAGTTTACCTAAGGCTGGGTCCACACCCACTGGCCCTGGCTGATTTACACAAATAGTTATGGAACTGTGGCCCTCATAGCTGTGTCTGTATGGCCAGCTCCAGCCTTCTCTGAATGTAGTTACAATTTTATTTCATTTATTATTTTACATGATGCAGTGGACCAAGTCCTGAGCTGGCAAATGAGAAGATAAAAGAATATCCCATATCATAACTCATTAGGGAAATTCAAATTAAAACCCTGGTGAGATACCACACACATCTATTACAATGATTACAATTAAATTAAAAATTCTGACAATACCAAGTGCTTTTGAGAATGCAGAGCAGCTGCAGCTCTCACATATTGTTAGTGGAAATGCAAAATGGTACAGCTCCTTTGAAAAGCAGACTGGGCAGTTTTTTATAAAGTTAAGCAGATATTTACCGTATAAGTCAACAATCCACTCAATTCAAATATCCTTCAGGTGATGAGTTGATAAGAAAAAAGAACTGCGGTACATCCATGCAATGAAATATCATCCAGCAATAAAAAGGAATGAACTACTAAACATGCAACAATGTGGACTGACTATCAAATGAATTATGCAAAGTGAAAGAAAACAGACTTAAGGGCTATGTACTGTATGATTCTATTTATATGGCATTATCACAAAAGGCAAACAACAGGGACAAAAGAGATCAGTAGTTTTCTATCACTAGAGGTGGAGGGGAAGGGACAATTACAATGGGCAATGTCTGACATTTCACTTTGACACTTCTTATTTTATTTTTATTGTGAAGGTAAATCCTCCATTTTTCAAATGCATGGTTTGGCTTGTGATTATATTTCAAATTTTTTTTTTAGAGTAATATTTGTGAAACCACCGATAAGTAAACCCTAACCCTAACCCTTTGGATGCTATAACTGTCCTATTAATAACTGTTTTCTTAACAACATAGGTTATTAAGTATGAAATGTCCAATTTCCTTAAATACTAAGTTTGACAGTTGATATATCTGACATTTCACTTTGACACTTCTTATTTTTGTTGTGAAGGTAAATCCTCCGTTTTTCAAATGCATGGTTTGGCTTGTGATTGTCTTTCAGATTTTTTTTTTAGAGTAATTTTTGTGAAGCCACCGATAAGTAAGAAATTCAAGCTATTTTTGAATACGAGTTCCGTTGTGGAACCAACGCAGGGCAGACAGCTCAAAATACCAATGAAGTATTAGGGAGGGATTTGGTTAGTGAATGCGCAGTACGTCAGTGGTTTGAGAAGTTCTGTTCTGGTGATTTCAATCTTGAATCACGTGGGTGACCTGAGAGCAAGGTGAATAATAATGAGCTGAAAGCTGTAGTGGAAGTGAATCCATCTCAGCCTACACATGAATTAGCAGCAAGGTCTGACATTACTATTCCAACAATACTGGACAATATTTGACACAAATTGGCCAGGTAAAGAAGCTGGATAGATAGCTTCTGCGTGAATTAAACGAGTGTCAGGTGAGAAACTGTCAGGAAGCTTGCCTTTCTTTGCTGTCACGGCATAAAGGCGAACCATTTCTACACCATATTGTTACATGTGATGAAAAATGGATTCTTTTTGACAAATGCAATCATCAGGCACAATGGTTGGATAGAGGCAGTGCAAAAGCACAGCCAAAACCAAATATTCATCCAAAAAAGCTAATGGTGTCTGTTTGTTGGTCTAGCACTGGTATTATCCACCAAAGTTTCATGAATCCTGGCCAATCGATCACAGCGGATGTCTACTGCAACCAACTGGATGAAATGATGAGGATGCTTGTGATTAAGCAGCCGAGATTGGTCAATAGAGACAGGTGCAAGACAACGCCTGACCACATGTCACACAAACAACGCTGCTCAAACTACAGAAACTGGACTTGGACACTCTCTGTCATCCACTGTGTTCCCCAGACTTGCACCAACTGACTACCACTTATTCCAGGCTTTGGACCACTTACTGCGAGGAAAAATATTCAATTTTCGACAAGCTGTAGAAAACACCTTTTGTGAATTCATCTCCACTCCCTCTCCAGGCTTCTTTGTTGCTGACACAAACAAGCTACCCTTGAGATGGCAAAACTGTGTCGATAGTTTAGGCATACACTTTGATTAACTGTACCACTTCTTCTTTGAGACACAATAAACTACATTTTCAATTCAAAATCAGACATTTCATATTTAATGATACATATATCTTGATTATAGCAGTTGTTACAGCACCATGTTTGTTAAAACACATTGAGATTTATAATAAAAATTATTCAATTTTATTCTGTGTAAATTATACTTCTATAAATCAGACTTAAATTAAAAGATTAGGTAGCAACTACCAAAAACATTCCTGAGAGTTTTATCTATTTTTAATTTTATCTTGGTTCCAATGATATTCTTAATTCTTTATTGGGTTTATGTTTTAATTGAAAAATAAAAATTGTATGTATTTATCATATAAAACACGATGTTCTGAAATACAAATACATTGTGAAATGGTTAAATAGAACTAATTAACATGCGATTATCTCACCTATCCTTTTTTATTGAGTTGATTCTTTTTAGATAAATGTAGTATAGAAATTTACTTTCTTCTGGAATTACTAATGTAAAGTTCACTGTTAATCACAGCCAAAAAGCACACTCAGTGGGAGAGCAATAAATATCATTCTCATTGAATGGAAAGAAAAAGAAATGAATATGTGGAGACATTTTATGAAGTACCCAGTTGAGAAATTTAATAACAAATTGCCTTGATTTTCTTGCCAGAGGTACTATTATAAAGAAAAAGTAAATTTAAAACTAGGAAAAAAATGTTCAGAACAACTAGTAAGGAAAGAGGAAAAGGCATTAATTAGGAATGAACAAAGATCTAAGCATGAAGAGTTTTTCAGAGATGTAGTACTAAAATCCTCTCTATGTAGTGGAAAGCCTGCAAAATGAAAAAGCCTACATCTAATTCTTCCAGAGAGAACAGAATGAGTGTAACTGACATAACAATTCTCAAGATAACACACAGAAGTATTTAGCAGGACTCGATATATAAATTAAAAGAAGACTTCAACCATATAGCCACACTCACTCCAATTAAAGTGAACAAATTTCCTACATTAGCTGAATATAAAATTCCACTATATTACAAACGATTGAAAACTGGAACTCACATTTCAGTAATAGGTAGTCTATACAGCTATAGGAATAATCACTCACATATAAAGATTGATTTAAAATAGCATTTCTAGAAGAAAAAGTGAGTCTTTACACTTGTAGAGAGTGAAAAGTGTAAAGTAGGAAGTAATGCCTTATAATCTCTTGATATTCAAATGTAGTGCTTAAACTCACTTTAAAGCAAAGCAAATGCTGTTTTGTTTAGGAAAAATATCCATCTTTTTCTTTCAGTATTATAAAAGCACTACTTTTATTTTCAATTTCAAAATAAATAATAACTTAAATCTGTAGCTAAAAACTTTCCCATAATGAAAACTACAGTCTTAACTAGCAGTGATATTCTACCATTTAAAGAAAAAATAATACCAATCCCACTTAAGCTCTGCCAGGAAATACAGGAAAAGGAAATCTCTTTCAATCCATTTTATAAGGCCATTATTTCTCCATTACCAAATTAAAGACATTACAAAAAAGAGATAATTCCAAACCAACATTCATCATAAGCATAGATCCAAAAGTCCTTAACAAACATTTGGGAATTGAATCTAGATATTTATAAAAAAAAAAATGAACCGGGCATGGTGGCGCATGCCTGTAGTCCCAGCTACTCGGGAGGCTGAGGCAGGAGGATCGCTTGAGCCCAGGAGCCTGAGGTTGCTGTGAGTTAGGCTGACGCCATGGCACTCACTCTAGCCTGGGCAACAGAGTGAGACTCTGTCTCAAAAAAATAAAAAGAAAAAATTAATAGATTCAACAGAAAGGAATGAAGTACTGACACATGCTACAATATGAATGAACCTTGAAAACATTATGTTCAGTGAAAGAAGCCATGCACAAAAGACAACGTATTATAGGCTTCTGTTCATACCAAATGTCTAGAACAGGGAAATCTACACAGACAGGAAGCAGAGAAGTGGTTGCTTAGACTGTGGGGATGGTAGGCAGGGGAGTGATAGCTAAAGGGTATGAGGTTTATTTTGGAGGTGATGAAATATTCTAAAATTGTGGTGCTTGTTGCACAAATCACCAAATATACTCAAAACCACTGAACTGTACACTTCGTTTATCTGTCTGTCTATCTATCTACAGAGAGGAGCTTCTTGCTCTGTTGGGGAGGCTTGTCTCCATCTCCTGGCCTCAACCAATCCTCCTGCATCAACCTCCCAGAGCACTGTGATTACAGGCAGGAGCCACTGTGCCTGGCCTGAACTGTATACTTTAAATGGTGGATTATTTGGTATGTGAATTATAAGGCTGTTAAAATGTCATCAAAAGTTGAAACCTTCAAATTTGTACCCCCATAATATGCCTAAAAAAAAAAAAAAGAGTACCTACTATATGTTTCCATTCATTTGAAGTTCTGGAAAAGGCAATTCAGTAGTGACAATAACCAGATCAATCATCACCAGAGACGAGGAATGGGGACAGGATTGACTGCAAAGAGACCCAGGGGAATTTCTGAGGTCATGGAATTGTTCTATATCATGATTGTGACGGTGGTCATGTCACGGCATGCGTTTGTCAAAATTCATCATTTGTACATTTAAAATCAAAGACTTAATGTATGTAAATTATATCTTAAGGCTAATTTTTAAAAGATAATTTTTAAAAATATCATCTGATTTCAGATTTTGCTAGGTCATAAATCGTCTAGATGGAATACTAATGCCAAGTGACGGCACAAACATTTTGATAGCCTTGGTAAACACTAAATTCTTTATCTACTATAGCTGGTTTCTTTTAAAAAAGCAATTTTACACACCACTGCAAAGTATCCCTTCATTAAGTGGTCAGAGATTGACACATGTGGTCATAAATGGGCCCCAAAATGCATATCTATTTTTGGGATAAAGACCCTTAGTTATATGATAGAATCTGTGAAGCAGAAATTGTATCTGGATACAAGGCAGTTTTCTTGCCTAAATAATTCTTCAACAAACAGAGAGTTTTCTTGTATTCAAGTCTTTACGCATTCTCTCATTACAGAGTGCTTTCTCAAACACTTTGTTTTGAACCTGACAAAATTGGTTCTTTTGAAAAAAAAAAAATAGAAAGAAATTTAACACAGATCTGGCGTTTTTCCTAGAGGAATGGCTTCATTACAGAACGACTGGGTGTCACTGGAAACAAGCCTTTTAAAGAGCAACTCAGAAAGCGATTACATTGTGGAGATCAGGAATAGAAGAAGCCTGCAGGACAAACGATGGCCTCATTTACTTGTATGCTCTCGCATAAGTAATATACCAAAAGCTCAATGGGGTTGAATTTTAATAAGCTAACATTTGGGGTCCGTGTGCAGTGATCACGGCTGTTCATTGTCATTAGGTGAATGCAGAGTCGTGCTTTCTGAACCTAGCTTACTGGTTCTCAATCTGCTCCAGGACAGAGACTCAACCGACCAAGGGATATGCCAGAACTAAAGAGGAGGCTGCATCTGCTACGGGTCTCTGACTTGGGACCAAGACATCTGCCCATCAGAATCGTGCCCAATCTCACTGTTAGTGGATGTGTCATTTTCGCCCGGGACACACTGAAAAGTCACAAACAGCCCATTAGTTTCCCAGAGAATGAACAACAGGAATAACAATGCATAATTTTAAAGGTGGTGGTTTCACACACTTAAAATGTTTACACGATATCGGCCAAACAGCATAATGCTTGAGACATGGACTGTGAAGCCAGACTGCATGGCTTTGCATTTTGGATCTGCCACCTATAAATCATTAACCTCTCTGTGCCTCAGTTTCTTTTTCTGCAAAACAAGGATAATACTAGTACCTAGTATCTAGAGGGTTGGTGTGTGGGTTAAACAAATTAGTAAATGTGAAGTGCTCAGAATAGTACCAGGCAGCATTTAAGGTGCATTTATCACTCGAGGTAGGATAGGCAGCTATCATTATCCCCATTTCACAGATGGGGAAACTGAGGCTTGGAAAGGGTGAGTGAGTCGCACAGCCAGTCAATGGCTAAGCCAGAACCAAACTCTCCATCTTCTGACTCTACTGCTCTACTCTATGTATCACATATCCTTAAATTCAGAATCAAGAAAGGGCTTGTCTCATTCGACTGTCAGAAAGCCTACTGTCGAGGACCCATTCACTTTTTCACTGTGACGCTCTAGAAACTGCAAGAACTTGCTTAGGCCGACGGAGCAGTGCTTTTCAAAATGCCAGTACTAACCCATGAGTGAGCCAAATATTCAATTTACTAGGTTGCAGCCAGCATTAGGAAAAAGAACTAAAATGCAATAGAATAGGAAACATCAGAACGCATCAAACATTGTAAGGGTAATTATTACCTTTGAAATTATTTCCTTTGAAATCTTCATTCAATTATAAATATACTGTACTAACATGCACACGTGCATGAGATGGGCAGTATTATTTTCCACAATTATTCCCGCCCCACCAACTGCACTCTGTGTTGGAGGGTTGGTCATCTTCCCTTGCTTGCTGACTTGCAAGCTCCTGTGACCGGGCTGTGCTTCCCCCATGGTACCGATGTTTGCCAGCGGCTGTGGGACTCGCTAGGATGGATGGAACGCAAGCGTGACACATGCACCAAGCCTGGGCACTGGTTTTCAGAGCGACTCTACAGGGTGGCTCGGCGTTACTGTTTCCCTTTGCCAGGAGCGCATCTTCGGATGGGGCCGCTGCCTTTGGGCTGAGTCCTTGCGCGACGAGCTACTGGAGCAGAGTTGCAGCCTTTCTACAAACTGGAGGAGGGAGCCACAGCCCGGCACGGAGCCACTGCGTCCGTGGACACACTGCGAATACGTCTTTATTCTGAAGCCCGTGAGATGCTGAGTTATTTGTTACAGTCACATAACCCGGCCAAAGATAACTTAACAGATACGTACATACGTACTGGGTTAATGAGATAAATCTCTTTCTTACAGAGGATGGTGGTCCAAAACCTTGAAAATCACTTCATAGAATGACTGTCGTAGGTCAGGCTGCTGCAACGGAATACCACAGACTGAGTGACTTAAACAACAGGCATTTCTTGCTTTTTTTTTTTTATTGTTATTTCAGGATATTATGGGGGTACAGACATTTTGGTTACATGTTATGACTTTGCCTCACCCAAGCCAGGATTAGAGGTGTGCCTTTCCCCCATACAATGCTCACCCCAACCCCCACTGAATATTACAACCGTGTGAGCACCTTAGTGTTGATCAGTCAGTGCCAGTTTGATGGTGAGTACATGTGGAGCCTGTGCTTCCATTCCTGTGATACCTCACTTTGGAGGATGGGCTCAAGCTCTATCTAGAATAATAAAAGAGGTTTCTAGATCACCATTGTTTTTTGTAATTGAGTAGTATCCCATTGTATACATACGCCATATTTTATTAATCCACTCATGGATTGGCGGGCACTTGGGTTGTTTCCACATCCTTGCTATAGTGAATTGTGCTGTCATAAACATTCGAGTGCTGGTGTCTTTATTCTAGAATGTCTTTTGTTCCTTTGGGTAGATGCTTAATAGTGCTATTGCTGGATCGAATGGCATTTCTATTTTTAGCTCTTTGAAGTATCTCTAAATTCTTTTCCACAGAGGTTGTATAAATGTGCAGTCCCACCAGCAGTGTAAAAGCGTTCCTGTCTCTCCACATCCTCACCAGCATTTGTTGTTTGGGTATTTTTTGATAAAGGCCAATCTCACTGGGGTTAGGTGATATCCTGTTGTGGTTTTGATTTGCATTTTCCTAATGATCAGGGATGTTGAGCGTTTTTTTATATGTTTGCCAGCCATCATTCTGTCTTCTTCTGAAAAGTTTCTGTCCAGGCCCTTTGCCCATTATTGATGGGGTTGTTTGATTTTTTTCCTTGTTGATTTTTTTTGAGTTCTACACAGATTCTTGTTATCAGCCCTTTATCAGATGTGTAGAAAGCAAATATTTTCTCCCATTCTGTAGGCTGTCTATTCGCTCTAATGATAGTTTCCTTGGCTGTGCAGAAGCTTTTCAATTTGATCCGGTCCCATTTATTTATTTTTGTTGCTGCTGTGATTGCTTTGGGGGTCTTCTTCATAAATTCTTTGCCTAGGCTGCTGTCTGAAAGAGTATTCCGTACATTTTCTTCTAGGATTCTTAAGGTTTCATGCCTTAGGTTTAAGTCTGTTATCCATCACGAATTGATTTTTGTAAGACGTGAGAGGTGGGGATCCAGTTTCAATCTTCTGCATGTAGTTACCCCGTTTTCCCAGCACCATTTATTGGAGAGAGATCCTTTTCCCCAGTGTATACTTCTGTCTACTCTGTCAACGATTAGATGACAATATGTGGAGGGTTCCATTTCTGGGTTCTCAGTCCTGTTCCAATGGTCATTTTATTTCTTATAGTTCTGGAGGCTGGAAGTCTGAGATCAGGATGCAAGCACAGTTGGGCTCTTGGAGAAGGCCCTTTTCCTGGTTTACTAATGGTCATCTTCTTGCTATAGCCTCACATGGTGAAGATAGTGAGAACTCTGGTCTCTACACCCCTTATAAGGGCACTAAATATCATTCATGGTGGCTTTACCCTCATGTCCAAAATACTTCCTAAAGGTTCCCACTTCAAAAACCATCAGATTGGGAATTCAAGCTTCAACATTTAATTTTGGGGAGACACAAACATTCAGTCCATAGGAATGACCATTTGGAAACTTCCTTCTTTAAAATATTAGTTTAGCTCACTTGACCCCTTAGGTGTTTCTCCAGATTTACCATTGGTTTATATTAGTCTGAAAATGCTTCATTCTATTTTTGTATATTTGTCTGCTTTCATTGGGCAGACTTCGATACATTCTACTCCTTAAGACTTAGACCAATGTTTTTCAAATTATGACATCCATAGATCAATTAACAGATTTTTCAGACATACACATTGCCATACATAGTATTAATATATTAAACATAGTAAGAATGCAACATTTACTATTTAATGATAATAAGAATTACATGTCAATGAGAGATGGATTTGTAACATGCTGATGACATAGCTAATATCATAAACTAAGTAAGGTACATATAGCCACTTGGATAGGTAACCTTACTGGTAGAATAGGTGCCTTACCCTGTCAGTTTTATTATTTTTATATCCTTTATTTCCATAAATTAACATCTGGGCCAAATGCAGACACAGATGCTGGAGAATCCCTCATTGAAGACCACGTCGGTTCATTATCCGTACTGAAGATAGTAATCACACCACATATCACACTCCAATGCTGGAACTTGAAGGATCACAGTGAATGGAATCCTAATCAGCTCCGGTTGTCTTCAGCTCTACAGAGTCATTTTCCCTTTGCTGTTGCAGATTTTGGATGGGTGTTCAATCATTCCCAATACACGCCAATGATTCCTTCATAGCTGAGTGGGAGGGGAGAGGGGAAACACACTAAGCATTTGAAATGAATTCAAATTTGCAAAGACTGAGGTGTCTGTACCACAATTTGTTCTTCTTAAGAAATCCTGATGTCATACCTCCAACAATAAAAAACAATAATGACAATGCTTCCTTGCAGTGATGGGTGCATGCATGCAAGACTGAATAAATCACTAAAATCTGCCACTTGAGCAAACCATCTAAAGTGATAGAAATAGTCTCTACTGGCGTCATCAGTGTAATAAAGAAATGTGATTTTTAAATCCCATATCTTATCTTTACAGGTAATTTGAGCATCTTTTCCCTCAATAGCACTATGGAAAAGTAGAACTTAGAAATTGCTACATATTCCTTTGCACAGTTCTCTGTAAAGAGTTAAAATCAGTAGCCGTGACTTAATAATATTCATACCTTCTACTTTTCTTCAATACTAAATCAAGATCCGGAGACACACTGACTACCTTATTCTCTGTAAGTAACAGTGTTGGATCGATAATCATGCTCAACCCCTCTAATTCAAAGTCCTTCATTGCAACATATGTAGTTGGCACTCCTTCACCACTGACTGCAACATGCAATTCCTGTTCCACCTCATGGCTTTCTAATGACCACCAAACAAAGTCTCTCTTCTGTAGAATGGATGCCCAATGGGAAACAAAATAAAAAGTCATTAAGCATTTCTCTGTCTTAGATACACCACGTACGTTATCCAGATGTGATGCAGAGCACCTGCCCACTCACACAATGTGCTTTCTATGCCCCAGTATATGCTGCTTGCATTATACGCTGGCTGTCCATGGAAACGTGATGAAGGAATTGTGTGCGAAGTTCACTCGACTTCCTCTCCAAGTAAGTGCCGCACTCACTCTGCACAATGCCTCTGTAGTTCCGTTCCCTTCTCTGCCCTCAACAACGCAATTCGACTTTGTACTGGAAACTTTATTTCGCATGTCTTATTCTGAGAAAGCACAATTAGCTTACAAGTTGAAATTTGGAAAAGATAAACCACATAAAATATTCTATGGCGTTCTTTCAGTAAGAAATTGTTGGTACGTTGAGTGTTGGGCTATCCATAGGTGCTAGAAAATCCAAGTTTCCAGTGTTCATCATTATACTTTTCAGACAAGTTTTGCTGTTTTGATGACTTGATCAGTCTCCTCGTATCTGTAACTTTGCTTGTCCCAGCAAACACGGATTCAGATTCTGTATTTACTCTTTATGCTTACAATTTCATCTCCGATTATAGTAAATAATAAGAAGTAAATAATTTTAGTTTTTTCATCACTAATTTTAAATTTGAATCACTTCCAGCTATTTATTCATCTCACTGAATTAGTGGAATAATACAACAAAATAATAGCAAGAAATGCACATTTAATAAACAGCACAATGTCATAAAATTACTTCAGCTGAGATGAACTGTACTTAGTCATATATAGTTATATATACTATATATATATATATATACACACTTAGTTATATATAGTTCAAAAAGTGTTACAAATGCTTTTATGAGCATTTTGTGAGCATTATGAAACTTGACTTCTGGTTGATCCCTGAATAATGGGGTAACTGACTAGTGTTCTCATTTACCTTTCCAATTTCCTAATTCAGGCCTCCCTTAGAAAGTCACCTTTCTTATAAAGGGATACTCATACAACCCAATATTATTAACACCTCCGTGTTATCATCATTCTTTCCACTTGAAAAATTAATAAATACTAAGATATACATTTTCCTCTATCAAAGGGCCAATTTTACTCTTCTTTTTAATGGTTTGTGTCTTCAACCAATAACATTTTAAGGTTGTTGATGGTGGGAGTATCACTTGAGGTCAGGAGCTCGAGACCAGCCTGCACAAGAGCGAGTCCCCATCTCTACTAAAAACAGAAAAACTAGCCAGGCGTGGTGGCGCACGCCTGTAGTCCCAGCTACTCGGGAGGCTGAGGCAGGAGGACTGCCTGAGCCTGGGAGTTTGAGGTTGCTGTGAGCTATGATGATGATGCCACTGCACTCTAGCCAGGGTGACAGAGTGAGACTGTCTCAGAAAAAAAAAAAATTACACAGGGACAAAAGATGTAAACTAAGATTACCCTAGTCAAACTGAGTTATGTAGTCACCCCAACTCTTGCTGTCATTATTAGGCAGTGAAGGAAACCAAGAACAGAGGGAAATATGTATGTAATTCAGGTCTTCTTTGAAAGCAGTTACAATGTAGACAAATATGGCCACAGCAATTGTGTCTAATCTGACAACAATTCTCCCCATCTACTTGCCTGAAGCATTCACGAGAAGGAACACTTGAGAAATAACTTCTCCTGGATCCATGTTTCCACAGTGTTGTTTTGGGTTCATTCAATTTACAAAGTTGAATTCGATTAATAATTCTCTTTGGAGATTCCATCTCAAATCTCTCACAGTGATTGTTCTACATTTTCACCTTTCATATTCCTAACCCTGCCCTTTCTAAGTGGAAAACTTCAATGTCTGATTGAATAACAACTTACATATCAATCTAACCTTCTCCACTAACATTTTCTCTTCCTCAGGATCTCTGCAAAATATCACCTTCTCTCTCATCCACTTCTTCTGTCTCCAAAAAAGACACATCTTTCCTTTAGGCCACGGCCCATCTCCCCTAGTGCCTTTGTGTCATAGCCTCTAAGGTGTTCCTCTATTAGTTACTCATTTCCTTCTTACTTGCATCTTCAGCACCTTTTTCCTGCTAAGACTCAGAAGTTCCAATCTGATGCTTTGGAATCATAAAAATTTAGGTTTTTTTGTTTTGTTTTTTTTTTTGAGACAGAGTCTCAGCTCTGTAGCCCCAGCTGGACTGCCGTGGCATCAGCCTAGCTCACAGCAACCTCCAACTCCTGGGCTCAAGCGATCCTTCTGCCTCAGCCTCCCGAGTGGCTGGGACTACAGGCATGCACCACCATGCCCGGAAAATATTTTCTATATCTTTCAGTTGTCCACCTTATTTCTTTCTATTTTTAGGAGAGACGGGGTTTCGCTCTTGCTCAGGCTGGTCTTGAACTCCTGAGCTCAAATGTTCCTCCCGCTTCAGGCTCCCAGAGTGCTAGGATTACAGCTGTGAGCCACTGTGCCTGGTCTAAACAAGTACATTTCTCGCATGCGTTACCTACCTAGACAAAATCCTAAAATAGTATTAGGGATTGAACAGGTAGAAGCCATGCTCTTCTATTTCCAATTACATTAGCAGACAGCTGAACTCACGTGTATAAAATAATTTTGTGACAATATTCATTAACTTGTAAAAGCAATTTTAGCAAAAGTATTCTAGCAAAATTAATCTTTAACATAAAAAAAAAACACCAATGGCATACTTGTTCACATTGTGGTCAGTGACATGCTCTTGGAGACCACTTAAATTCCCATTTGAGGTTTCCGTTTCTTGCCTTAAGTCCATACACCTTCCTTGTTCTCTATAACAGTAACTGAAATTGGAGTCAGATTCTTGTAATGATTTTTTCTTGTAATATATGTAGACATACAAGACTATGAGACTTGACATAGAAGTCCCATAGAAGACATATAAGACTATCCCATACAAGATATGTATGTCCCATACAAGATATATGTGCCTCTTGCATGTCCCATACAAGACATATAAGACTATCCTTAAGGGCCTGTTACTCCTATTCATTGATGAAACACATTGTATTTCAGGTTCTTCTTCCACTGTAGACTGCTTTGAAGACTGCACCTTTTTTTCCCCCTGTCTCTCCTTCATTTGTTAGGAAAACAACTTCATGGTCCCCTCAGATTGCTGACATTTGTATAAGGCAGAGTGAAACAGGTGGGTTTTCTTATTGCCAGATAGAAACAGCAATTGCACACAAGATTTTCTCATAAAACAGAGAAGAGAGTGAGTATAACAGAGCCTAGACCAGAAGTCAGGGCTCTTGGGTCTGACTGTTCAGTCTTAGACTTGTTCTGAGATGCTGGGGGGAAAAAATCACTCAACTGTCTTTCCGCACCTTTCTGGGCTGCATCTATAAATGGTAATTATGCTTTTCTATTATAGTGCCCTCTACCATCTATTGTGATATGTAACTATCTCAAAGGAGTTAGTTGACAGCTTAGTTAATGCATGGAGTATAAATCACTTTGAGTTCCTCCCAGGAATGCAAAATGTACATTAAATACAGAGTCTAGTGGTATGGGAAGGGAAACAGAAACTGTGAATCATGAGTAGAGCACTTAGAGATGTCTTAAGGCGGGGGTGATGCGGAATGCAACTGCAGCCTGTAGTTAAAAGAGGAAAATGACATTACTGGTGGGATGGGTGGTTTTCCAGGGCAGGGCTCAGGAGATAGATGAGGCAGATTTCTACCCCGTGCTTGAAAAGGGGCCATTGTGTGGGCCTCGGCAACTTTGGTACAGCCCACAGGGTCTAAAATGGTCTGTCCCCTGTCCACCTTTCTGTTATTAGATGGATTAAATTAATGGCCATATCATTAATGAAAGGCAGCGGTGGCAAAAACACCTGGCGGGCCGGATAAATGTCCTCTGCAGGCTGTAGTTTGAGGACCCCTGACAGAGGAGGCAGCTGTTATCTGGTTCTCCATTGTTTGCTAATACAGTGGCTAACACAGTGGATTAGGCAAGCAGTAACTGATGCAGTAACTGGCACTCATTTTTACTGAATAAACACAGAAGTTGTAGCAGATGCATCTATCCTCCACCTTCTGTGCGTGATGACTTAACAATTCACACTGTAGCCTTCTCGGGGGGCATGCCCTTGAATGGCAGGAGCTGCCTTGTTCGGAAATACCTGAGAAATTACACAAGCTACCCCTCTCTAGAGGAAGCGCACAGCCAATGACTGGCTACCCAGCCTGCTTGTACCTGAGAGAGACAACCTCTGTGGTCTAATTGATGCCCTTGAGCTCCTCATGAGATCAGGTCTAGGCTAGACTTTCAAAACCCCCTTTCCCTGCATTAATCCATTACCTCATTCCCCTCCTGGTTCTCCTGAGAACTTGGCCTCAGTAACCACTTACATGAGAATACCTATATTTCAGGTTCTACTCCCAACAAATTCAACCAAAGACATGAGTTAAATCTCAGCATTTCTTGCACAACCAAAAAAGGAAATAAGTAAGTTAGAACACGCTGTAATATTATCCATTGGGATGGATCTCTGGATAGAGGAAAATAAGAGCTCGCTTTTCTCAAAAGGGTCTAGAAATTCACAGATGTTTAATAATTTGGGCTTGGTTAAAGCCCCCATGGCTATTAATGCTAACTCTTTCAACTATGAGGTTTTTATTGAGTAAATAAAATGTAGAAGCATAGAGCAAAGTTTTATTCTTTGCTGGAAATGTTTGTTCCCATCACTATACCACTATACAATAATACATTTCTCAAAAGAACTGTCCAGGTAAGGAGCACATTTGGTATCTCACTGTCAGGGTTTTCATCTCACTTCTATTTGTGGGTTGCTGCTTTCAGAAGATAATTAAAGAAGAGGTCAGGCGCCGTGGCTCACACCTGTAATCCCAGCACGTTGGGCGGATGAGGCAAGAGGATCACTTGAATCTAGGAGTTTGAGACCAGCCTGGGTGACACAGTGAGACCTCATCTCTATAAAAAAGTAAGAAAAAATTAGCCAGGCATGGTGGTGCATACCTGCAGTCCCAGCTATTAGGGAGGCTGAGGCAAGGACTACTTGAGCCCAAGAGTTCTAAACTGCAGTGAGCTGTGATTGTGCCACTGTATTCCAGCCTGGGTGACAGAGCAAGACCCCATTTCAAAATAAATAAATAAATAAGTACATTTTTTTTTTTCCAAAAAAAGAAGAGATGATGATGGCTAGGAAAATGCCCACAATATAATGTTAAGAGAAAAATGATACAAAGCCACATATAAGTGCAATCCTAAATAGTAAAACAAATCTATCGTTCTCTCTCTCTACTTACGCATTGAAAAATCAATGAAAGGAAACATACCAAGATGTGAACAGTAGTCGTAAAATTGTGAAAGATTTTCTTCCGCATTTTTATAATTTTAAAATTTTTAACAAAAAGCATGACTGTAGTTTTTGAAAAATGATTAAAAATGGTTAACTTGAAAAAATATCATAGAGAAAAAAATGACCTTTTTCCCCCCCCCCTTAAACAAGCTCATTTCAAAAGTCTGAGAAGGGATACTTCTATTTTGGGGAAGATGGAGTAGATAGATGAGTTTTCTCTTTTCCCAATAAGTAAACTAAAATTCCTAGATAATATATATCAAACAAACATAAGATGATTCTGAAAAGTGAAGAAAAGAAGGTCTCCTAGGAACTTCAGGAAATAAAGAACCACAGAGTGGTGAGTTCCCTGAGTTTTCCTTCTGCCTCACATATCCCAGACGTGGAGCTGAAGAAACTGGCATCCCAGTAATGCCAACAGACACAGACAAAGAAAACCTCAATAAAGCCTGTTCTCTCTAGACAGAAGACCAGGAAGGGGCAACCTAGCAAGGCAGGAAACTTTTACACCATACTTGTTCTACTTCAACGAAACACTGAAAAAATAACCTGTGACCCAACCTGTACCTAAGCCCACAGGTGACAGCGAAGGGCAGCGAGGAACCTGGTCATCCACCCCACTTGGCAGCAACGAGGTGGCACCTTCTTCCTTCCTTTCTTCCCTGCTGGAGCAGCGCCAGACGAAGGCAGCTCTAGCACGGCTTAAATAAGACCCAGGGTCTCAGAACATAACACCCACAATGTCCAAGTTTCAATCGGAAAAACACTATTCCGTCCAAGAAACTGGGAAGTTCTCAAACTGAGTAGTAACAGAAAAGACAATCCATAGATGCCAACATGAAGATGCCAGAAATGGTGGAGTTATCTATCAAGCAGATATTTTAAAGCGACCATCACAGATATGCTGTCGCTGAACAATTATGGACACGCTTGAAACAGGAAAAAATAGAAAATCTCAGCTGAGAGACAAAAGATGTAAAGAGGAACCAACTGGAAATTTCAGAACAGAAAAATACAACAACTGAAATTTTATAGAAAAGCATCAGCTGAACAGCAAAATAGAGGGCAAAGAGAAAAGAATCTGTGAACTACAAGATAGAAGAGTAGAAATGATTCAACCTAAACAACAGAGAAAATAGACAAAAAAAAAAAAAAAAAGATCAGAACTTCAGGGAATTGTGGGACTGTAACAAAAGAGCTAGTATTTGTGTCACCGAACTCCTGGAGGGAGAGGAGAAAGAAGGTAGCCCTGAAAAAGTCCTTGAAGATATAATGGTTGAAGAATTACCAAATTTTGCAAAAGACATAAACCTACAGAATGAAGAAGCCGAGCAGAACTCAAACTCTCCAAGAATAGATCTGAGTACGACTGTGTGGTCTATGAAAGCCACCAGCTCACAGCTGTGTTCAGGTTATAAAGTCGTTGTTTTCACCTACAAAAAGGACTCAGTGACTCCCATCTGTGCTGCTAACAAGAATAGTGTCAGACCGTAGTCAGCGTCCGGGCCAAAGCAACTAGCTATTACAACTTCAGCTAGCCCAGCAAGATTCACAATTAAGTATAGAAATGTTTGAGGCCCTCCACTGTTCAATATTTTTTGTGTCTGGTATTTTGTGCACTTGTCATGTGCAAGGAACGTTTAGATTAATTGGTCAGTGTCTTGTTGCCAATCTAACATATATGACTGAACACTTGATATGAAGTCGCAATCTTACTAAGTATACAAACAATATCAGCATATTTAAGAGAACTGAAGAATGACTACTTTTAAGTTTCATTAAATTTATGAGAATTACTTAAGCGCTTGGCATGGCTTAGCATAAAATTAAAAACACTTAAAAAGAAAATGGAATATATGAAATTAATACAGGCGATTTGAATGTTTACAGGAGTTTCACTGAAAACATGAATCAAAGGCCCCTTAAAGGTGATTTGTCAAGATTGGGTGACTTATAAATAGAAGATCTATAAGTTTGGAAATCTGGCTTTAAAATTTACAACGTATTCACTTTTAACCCAATTTAAACCTCTGAAAAATCTTTTCAATACCTAAAACCTACCCTCAAAGAAACAAAATCCCTCATGTTGACATACATGTTCCATGCATACCTGGTATGATCATCACCTGTGGGAAACTCCTGCCAGGTGTTCCTAGTGTTCCATCTCCCATCGCTTTTCCACGTACTGTCAAGTTCGGGGAGGAGCTCTAAGCACATCCGGGTTACTCATTCCTTAAGCAGAGGGTCTGTCTTCACCTGTTTTCTCCCTGCAGCTGCCATGTTGCCAGGGAAGAGCAGATGTCTGGTAGACATGTGTCTGAATTAAGCTTAATTAGCTACAATTTCAAGGCCCTACATTAAAATGGTGTCTGCCGGGACAGTGGTCCTGAAGGTTTGGCTACAAAGGGTGACAGCGACTTGCGAGAACCTGACACTCAACCTGCTGTATTTGCAACTCGAGCACTGGCAGGAAGACAGCGTTGAGCAGAATTTGGTGCCTTCTAGCACATCGCAGTTGGGGAAGAACGGATGACTGCCTTGAACACACTTTTTTGTACGCTCAGGAGGCAAAGTTGGGCCACCTTGCCTTGAACTGGGTATGTTTCCGAGGTGCCAGTTGGCCTTACAACTGTAAAGCCTCTTTCCTAGACTGCAAGTTTCACCCCCAGTAAACACCTCCACAGAGATTGACACACTGCGGGGCATTCACCTGGAAACGAGCGGCACACTTTTGAATACTAGAATTGTAGATACTACACTTCAAAGGTTTAATAGACTCAACAGGAAAAACATGACCAATAATTACAACTCATAGAGAAAATAAGTTCTGTATATGGGACAAAACTGGGTGGTAGAGCCATGAAATACATACTAATTGAGAACCAGTAACTACTTATTCCAATTAAAGATCTAAAACTAAAATGAGCATCTATTGCGAGACACTAAAATGTAAAGTGAATGAGATTTTCAAATGTCATTTAAGTAGACCAGCTTAAAAGCAAACTTACTTGGGTTTGTATGCACCATGTTTTTTTTCTTACAATTTAATATTTATCCTCCAAAACAGAATATTAAAAAAACAGTCAAACTTATGTAAGTTTTCACTATAATAGAACATTTGCAAATTAATTCAAGATCGTAAACACAGGAATGTATAAATGAATTTATATCTTTTTAAGTTTAATACATTTATCTAATAAGCTAACTCTTCTCTAATAGCTTCACTTTATGTGCTGCTTTTTCTTTCGGTAATTTTCATTGTTGTTATACCAGCCACCCATATTCACCATAGGAAATTAGTAAATACAATTAAATCAAGGTTTCTCAGCCTGGGCACTATTGAGATTTTGGGCAGAGTCATTCTTTGAGGAGGGCAATTCTTGTGGAGGGCAGTCTTTGTACAGCAGGATGTTTAGCAATATCCGTAGCCTCTCACTTTCAAGGAGTGACGAGCATTCCCTAGTTTTGACGAGCAGAAATGTCTCTAGACATTGCAAAATATCCCCAGGGGCAGTAAAATTGCATCTAGTTGACAGCTAGTAAGTTAGATTATTTTCCTATCACACTTTTTATTTACATTCTTATTTTCAATTATATGTGTATATATAGAGAGGTCTCTCACATGCATAAATTTTAAAAAATGATCATATGTACCGTTTTGTTACTGCTCTTTTGCAGCATATATTATGAACAACCTTTTCACATGTGTATGTTTACTTCTTCATTTTTAATGTCTACATAATATTTCACTGTTGTACAGAATATAATTTATTCCATTCGCTACTTTTAGATATCGAAGTTGTTCCCAATTTTTGTGATAAAAGTGCACATTTGGTGGTGTATGATATTCCTGGCAAATACTTTGTTTCCCTAAGAATTTTGCAGATTTGTTTCATTGTTTGTGGTATTAAAAGTGGCTGAGGAGAAGTATCAATCCACTATAACTGCTTCTCCCCTGCATTTTCTCATTTCCATGTTCAGCCAGGATACCCAAAGGACTCTCTCTTTGTCCTTAAAAACTGAGAGCCTCTGTTCTTTATATATAAATTTATTGATATTTCCTGGAACGCAATGTTCCTTTTCAATCTTTAGGCACAATTTCACATTCATTCCAATAAATTTATATTCTATTGTATCTTTAAAATAACTTTCATTTCCGGTTGTTAGTTTTTTCTACTTGAAGAACACCAATTATTCTTATGTTGGACTGCCCTCATTCTACATATTGTTTCTCCTAATTCCTTTAATTTCATTTCCTCCTCTGCATTCATGATGAATCAATCATACAATCCTTTATTTTATGTTGTTTCTGTTTTCTTTTTCTTTTGGTATCTACATTTTAATAAACCCATAACCCACAATTACTATGGTAAATTAGTAAATGCAGTGTAATTAGGGTTTCTCAACCTTGACGCTATTGACGTTTTGGCCAGCACATTCTTCACTGTGTGTGGGGCTCCCCTGTGCATTGCAATATAGTTAGGATCCAGTTGGTTTCCTTAGCTCCCTTTTCTCCTTCTTCTTCTGGTTCTATGTCACTGTTTGATCACTCTTTTACTTACTGAACGAATTCACGGTCTTCACTCGCAGTGGCAGGGAACCTGTGGCCTTCTGATTTCGAGGTTGTTCTTTTTTAAACACCAACGGAGGCAAGAAAAGCTTCATCTTTCTCTGCTACACCCCTTTTAATAAAAACATTTGTTCTGTAAAATTTGGATTCAGACAAAAGGTCACACTTAAGGACCTAGTCACATGTGGCCTTAAGGCTGCAGGTTACCCACCCCTGTGGACATTTAAAAATCTTTCCCCTTGAGTTATATGTTTTTCCAAAAGGGATTATTTGTCTGTGGTGTGCTTTTCTCTCCTCTCCTCTCCTCTCCTCCCTTCTCCTCTCCTCTCCTCTCCTCCCTTCTCCTCTCTCCTCCCTTCTCCTCCCTTCTCCTCCCCTCCCCTCCCCTCCGCTCCCCTCTGCTCTCCTCTACTTCCCTCTCCCCTCCTTCCCTCTCCCCTCTTTCTTCTCTTCTCTTCTTTTCTTTCCCCATACCCCCTTTCTTTTACTGTATAACACAGACACTATGTTGTTCCTTTTTTTCTCACTCACGATGAACACAAGCAGCTGTCTACTTTCTGTTATGATATAATGTGTGCGAATTCTCTGTGATCTCCTTATCTGATATCAGTAGTCTACCTCTCTGAGGCCAGCGAAGTGCATATTCCAATCCTTTCCTGAGGCTGGGTGCAGGGAGGGACACCCTCTGGCTTTCAGCAGAGCTCCCAGCCTTTGCTCTGTCACACACACCAGCCCAGGTGTTGTCCTCGTGTTTCGCCTGTCTTCACCCAGAAGCCATTTGCAAACCCCAAAGAAGTGGTATTATGAACATTTTTAAGACTGTTATTCTGTACTAAAAAACTGACCCCAGAAAGGTTGTGCCAATTACATAGCAACTGCCAGATTAATGAAAAGTATCTGTCCTTGTGTTCCGTCAACATTGCTTATTAGTATTCTTAATTTTAATATACATAGGTTTTTGTAGAAAACAAAAGTATCAGAAAACATACTTTTTACATTAATTTCAATGTATTCAAAATATTACAATTTTTTTTTGAAATTCACATGTAATATTCTGAAAGCTTACAAATGGCAATGTGCCCACACAAACTGCGTAATTTTAAACAATTAACAGAAATTTAAAGGGTTCTCATTTAACTGAATGTTTAAGTTCCCTTGAAAGGAAGCAATCTTTAAAGAAACTATGAAAAACATACAATCATTTAAAAATATGTTTAACAAAGAACAGTCAACTTAAGTGTTTCAAGATAGAGTCTTATAGTTAAGACACAATAACTTTTTAAATAGAGGTCCACAATGCCTTTCAAAAATTGATAGATTTTTTTTCATTGGAATCCAGGGAGCAAAGCTATTATTCTTTCTATGAACACATGAAAATTAGCAATAATTGGTAAGATTACCTACTTGTATCCACGAGATTGTATACATGAAGAGCTGGAAATAAAACCCAACCTATGCATTTATTAACACACAATAGTTATCCTTATCTGTGGGGATTTAAGATGCCCAGAGGATGCTTGAAACCGTAGATAGTACCAAACCCTCCATATACTATGTCTTTTCCTATAAAGTGAGGGGTGGGAAACTTCTCTTTCACCCCAGAAGGTTCACTGAAAGAACAACTCACAAAAAGGCGGATAAATAAGAGAAAGAAGTTTATTTGCCATGCACACAGGGAGAATCACAAAGTGATTACCCAATATTCCAATGGAGTCCAGAAATGTATATACCCTCATTTTAGAGGGGAGGAGCAGATGAGGAGTATAGGTAATTCTGTTTAGGAGCAATAAATGCTCACCAGGGAGAATGAACAGACACTTGGGAGCATGAGTGGATGTGGGAAAACAGATGGACTTGTAAATTATCCTCTTTGGAAATTAAATTAACCTGAGAGACAGGTATTATATTTAAAATGATTTGGGCCAGGTATGGCTGTATTTTTGATCTTCTTTCCTGCCATATAGTGAGGTAACGGGGAGAAGAAGGGAAGCCAATTGCTCTTTTTGATGGCGCTCTGTCTGGTTTTATGCAGATAGAGGGAAAGCCCCTTCCAAAGTCTGTTGATCTTTAAGGGCCTTTAATTCAAAATACTCTTTTCCCAGGGAATCATATTCTGGGGTGAAATTTCCTGAGTTCCTTCATTCCCCCTGCCTGGAACTTCCCTAGAAGTTTCCCACATTAAAAGCGAAGTCAGCAGTCTTCAATCAACTTCTAATGTGTCATGCTTGATGGGGGAGGCTTAAAAGAAGAAGTGTTTAAAAAAACACCCTTTTTTCTGAGTGTGGTGGTGGGGGGAGGATAAAAACAGAAAAAAAAAAGTTTCTAGATGAAAAGTGGGGTTTCTCGATAGGAGATCTTTGGAAAAAGTTGTTTACGTTGTGAAGTCGTCTGCTTCAGGGGCCTGGGAACTGGCCCTGGAAACCCTTACTTCCGGGTCACCTGCATGGGTGGTCCTCCAAATGTGTAGTTTGGCATGACTCGTGTGAATCCAAGAGTATTTTTCTTACATTTTGATGATGGTGTAGGTGGTTAACAGTGTACCTCATAAGGGCCTTCCTAGTGAAGTGATAGCACGTGCCTTCTTCTAAAAACTTTTCTGTACACACGATCTCTTGGTTCAAAAAGGATGGCAAATCTAGTCAGTTGGTGGAGGGCATGCTCTTTTAACCTGCTGATGTCATGCTCCAAGCGTGCTAGTTAGCACCTGTATGTAGCTAGTCATGGTGTCCAATGGTTCACTTAAATCTCCATAGTTTTCAGTCAGCCCAGGAGCAGGAGGGTTTAGAGGTGCCAGCAGCCATGGGGTGACTGAACACTGTTTCAAAAGAGGTTTCATTATGTCTCCTATTTGGAGTATTCTGGATTTTTACAAGGGCTGAAGGTAATGCTTCTGGCCATTTAAGTCCAGTGTCTTGACAGGCTTGTCCCAAAGTCCTTTTTATGTCTAGATTTTCATGTTCCACCTGCGCTGAGGATTGAGGATGACATGGTGTATGCAATTTTAGTAAGGACGTAAATCTGTAAGATCAAGGAGGAGTGCCCCAAGGGGTAGTCGGGGCCTTTGGGGCTTCCTGGAGAGTCTTGGTTTCCTCCAGAGATTTGGTGAGATTTACAAATAGTTCACTGAGCAATAATGTGGTCAGAGATTTTGTAGCTCCCAGGACAGTTACCAACTATTTATTTTTCTTTTAGTTCCTTAATTATCACCCGTTGGCACATAGGTCCCATCTGATGAGAGATAAGTGCAAGCCAAAAAGTCAAAAGAAAGGGGACCACAGGGAGTCCATTTGGCCCAATATATAATCTGTCCGATAATTGTTTAGCACCCTTTTATATCCACCTATCTTGTTTGGCTTGTGGGTCATTGGCCTGATGATTAATATCAGGGAAGAAGGCAGGGCAATAACTTGAGTGGAAAAAGGATAGGGGGGGGCCATTTGGGCCGCCTATTTAGCAGCCCTGTCAGTTATATAATTTTCTAGGGATACAGTATCCATTTCCTTAGTGTGGGCTGGGCAATGAACCACAGCAATCTCAGAAGGAAGGCGAATAGCTTGTAATAGGGCAGCAGTTATAGGACCACAGGCGACAGGAGTGTCAGCAGAAGGTAAGAATCCATGAGATTTCTAGACCGTGCCAACTGCATGGCAGACTCTAAAGGCATACTTGGCGTCCAGGTAAAGAGTGGCAGCCTTTCCTTTTGCCAATGTGCAAACTCCAGTGAGGGTTATGATAAAACTGACTCAAGGCCTTTTGGGGTGAGCTTCTGAATACCCTGAGAGATATCTTATGTCCAGTTGTCTGTACCCTCTGGAGTTTAGACCTAGAGGTTTTAATGGTCTCATTCAGCTAGAGTCTTTCGAAGAATGAGGGAGTCTAAGAAGGCACCCTGTTCATAGAGCCAAGTGTCACCAATGAACAAGAGTGGATCCCTGGTAAAGGTTATGGAGTCTAAATCAGCAATGACGCTTTCAGAGAATATTGAAGGAGACAAAATACTAGAGGTATTTGGGTCCCTGTTAATTGTCTCCCCCTGAAGGTGGACGTAAAGAGAAATTGAGAATCAGGGTGTGGCAGAATCGAAAAGAAACTTGAGCAGAGGTCAACCGCTATATTCTTAAAGTCACGCGTACTAAGAGGCATTTGAGTTAGTTTCTTTCTATTTCTTGATAAAATACTTGAGCACTTATTTTTTAAGCTAATTAATTAGAGCTCTTTTTATATATTTTGGTAGTGAAATATCACATCTACATGATGTATATAAACACATAGACATTGACATACAAAGAGAAGCAGATCTTACAGCTCTCATAAAGAAGTTTTATTTGCTGGCTCTTAAGTAGTATTATGTTATTCAGACTATTAATCATTTAATTACCTATTTTATTGTTTTAAACAATTATTAGCTAGGCAAAAATTTGCCTTTAGTTAAGATTTTGCCATTTCTGTAAGCATTTGCTGCTTCCAGGGCCTAAAAGTGACATAGGTAGGTATAGTAGAGTACTCAGTTGTTCAAAAATTAAGAATCTAATTTCACCTTCAGTCGTGGTTTTGGCTCTCAGATCTCCATGATCAACTTAGGCAACGATTTTCCCTTACACAAGCGCACAAGAAAAAGGAAAGCAGGGATAGAACATGGAAGTCGCTGCAAATTCCCCCAAAACTGGAGTTCACACCATTAGTAGTATTACCATTTATTGTTAGTTTCTGCCTGACCCAATCAGACATTTGAGGCCTCAAACTGGATCTAAGCTAATTGATTATTAGATCCAATCTGATCCTGGACCTCGTTTGGTTTCTGTCACCACTTCTGAACTCAGTTATGGTTAAAATTTTGCTCAAACAACTCAGAGAGCTCAAGACACGAATCTACAGATCTCTGGGATCTCAGCGAGAACTGTAAGCCCCGCTGCGGTGAGCAACCAATGGGCACAGCGGGTCCCACGAGTACCTCAGTTGGACTCTCGGTGCTCCCGGGGGTCTCTGGGAGCTCTGTTTCAAAACCCACTTCTGACAAGTTGAATTTAACTGAGTTTAATCAGGCAGCGGAACCAGAACAGGTTCAGAGAGATTCCAAAGCTGCAGCGTAGCTGAAGAAGACCCGTGAGCAGAAAAGAGAAAGCGACGTGCGGAAAATGGAAGTGAGGCACAGAAACATCTGGATTGCTTAGAGCTCAGCGTTCGCCTTACTTACGCACAATCGAAGAGTTGGCCGCCTTTGATTGCCCAAAACTCTATGGTCACCAAAGACCAAGGAGTAGGGAGCAATGAAGATGACTGGAGCAGACTTTAATGGGGACAACAGCTGACATTTTTACTTTTGAACTTTCTAACTAAAGTTCCTTTTTAAGTGAACCCAACAAGCCTTAACCAAGGTTACAACTATTTTTTTTTTTTTTTTTTTTTTGAGATAGAGTCACACTCTGTTGCCTGGCCAACAATACGGGTTACACCTCATTTATTGAGACTTTCCTATCTTTGAGCTGTTTTTGTGGCTTTTGTGGATCTCATAAAAACTGTTCTTCTCCACATCTTTGGAGACACCTCTTGCCTCCCTGATTAAGTTATAACCTTGCTCACCTGGTAATAACACTCACTGGGTGCTGGACAGGTAGAGGGTGGGGGGCTGAGGGTAGAGGGGTGGGGTAAACCCACAGCTGATGGAAACAGGGCACACTATATGGGGGAAGGACACGCTTGTAGCCCTGGCTTGAGTGAGGCAAATGCATTTCATGTAACCAAAGTGTTTGTACCCCTATAATATCCTGAATTTAAAAAAAAAAACAAAAAGTTGCACCAAGTGCGGTGGCTCACGCCTGTAAACCTAGCACTCTGGGAGGTCGAGGCAGGAGGATTATTTGAGCTCAGGAGTTCGAAACCAGCCTGAGCAAGAGCAAGACCCCATCTGTACTAAAAACAGAAAGAAACGAATTGGCCAACTAAAATATATATAGAAAAAATTAGCCGGGCATGGTGGCACATGCCTGTAGTTCCAGCTACTCGGGAGGCTGAGGCAGGAGGATCGCTTGAGCCCAGGAGTTGGAGGTTGCTGTGAGCGAGGCTGACGCCACGGCACTCACTCTAGCCCGGGCAACAGAGTGAGACTCTGTCTCAAAAAAGAAAAAGAAAATTTAATTTAAAGGATCCATCTTTCGTCCATTAATAATTAGAATTCTCCATGGAATATTTTTTCCAAAAGCCACTCAATCGAATATCCGGCTCTTCCCAGAAAGCCGGGCGGTGACAGTCCGGGTCCAGGGTGAACCCCGGGAGGACAGAGAACAGCGGGCTGTTCCCGGGGGTCCCCAAATGGACTCCCAGAATCAGACTCAAGACAGGACAGGCCCTTTTAAGACAAAGAGTCCCCTCGACTATGTGAGCTTGACACGGTCGGTACAAACTGCACGCTGACAGGTCTCAGAATCCCCACTTTTTCCCAGACGGGCCGCCTGGAATGTTCTAGAAAAACCACGCCCCTCCCCCCACCCACCTCACACATGGCGGAGCCTGAGGAGAAAACAGCGACTCAGTCACAGGACGAGCTCAGGGGCTTGTGACAGGGTGAGGGGCCACTTCCTACCTGTTTAGGCGGCGGGGACGGGGGTGTCCGTAGCAAAGTTCGTTTCTCACAGACGGGGTCTCGGTCTCCTCAGGGCCGCGTGCCGGGCGCGGGTTCTAGGCCCGCGTTCCACCCTGTGGTAACCCGCTTTGTGACAACACGACATGGAAAGACAGTGACGACAGAAACAACAACGACGACAAAAAAGGGCTATTTCTGAGAGAAGGATCAGGAAATGCGAACATTTACACCACAAAGTACCAAAAAACATATCAGAGTGGTCACACCAAGGACAGTTGCTGACAAAAACGTTTTCTCTCTCGTTACTCTCGAATTTGGAAAGGACAATCGGTGATCTTACTGTCTGCTGAGCTGGAGTCAGCAGAGACACAGGACAGCGGGAGGCTGACGCGAAGGTGTCTTGCCGTGTCACCGGCCGGAGGGGTCCGGAGTCTCCTCATGCGTCACTGAAAGGTCAACTTACAAAAAGGCAGCAAAGCTCGGATAACAAGAATCTATCGAGAACTCAAAAGAATCAACAAGAAAAAAATCAGACAACCCTATCAAGAAATGGGCAATGGAAATGAACAGAATCTTTTCCAAAGACGACAGAATAATGGCCAGCAAACATATTAAAAAAAAAATGCTCAACATCTCTAATCATTTGGAGAAATGCAAATCAAAACCACCATGAAGTATCACCTAACCCCAGTGAGAATGGCTTGTATCAAGAAATCCCAAAGCAACAAATGCCGGCGAGGATGTGGAGAGACAGGAACACTCTTACGCTGCTGGTGGGACTGCAAACTAGTGCAACCTTTGTGGAAAAGAATTTGGAGATGCCTCAAAGAGCAAAAAATAGAAATGCCATTCGTTCCAGCAACAGTGCTATCAGGCATCTACCCAAATGAGCAAAAGACATTCTAGAATAAAGACATGTGCACCATTGAATGTTTATGGCAGCACAATTCATTATTCCAAGGATGTGGAAACAACCCAAGTGCCCATCAATCCACGAGTGGATTATTAAAATTTGGTATATGTATACAATGGAATATTACTCAATTCTAAGAAACGACAGTGAGCTAGCACCACTCATATTTTCCTCGATTGAGCTTGAGCCCATTATCTGAAGTGAGTTGACACAAGATCAGAAGAATGGGCTCCACATGTGCTCGCCATCAAATTGACACCGACTGATCAACAGTTCTGTGGTGCTCAAAGGGTGGTGGTGTTCACCAGGGATTCGGGGGCTGGGGTGTAGACCCACATCTGAGGGATGTGGGGAGCATTGTGGAGGGGGAGGGCATGCCTCTAACCCTTGCTAGGGAGATACAAAGATACGAAATGTAGCCAAAATGTTTGTACTCTCACATTTTCCTAAAAAAATAAAAAATGGCAGATAAGTAAGAGTAACGGGTTTATTTACCGTGAGCACAAGCAGAATCATGGAGTGATTACCCGATATCCCAACATGATGCAGATATTTTTACACGTGCCTTTTAGAAGGCAGGGGCAGATAGGAAAATAGGTACTTGTGTGTAGAGGCAATAAATGGCTGCTGGGGAGGATGAATTGATAGTTGAGAGGATGAACGGATGGGGGGAGCAGATTGGCTTATAAACGATTCTCTTTGGAAATTAAATTAACCTGGGAGACAGGTGTTATATTTAAAATGATTTGGGCCAGGTCTGGTTGCATTCTTGATCTTCTTTCCTGCAATATAGTGAGATAACACAGAGGGGAAGGAAAGGCAATTGTTATTTTTGATGAATCTGTCTGGTTTTGTGCAGGTAGAGGCTCTTCCAAAACCACTTAATCTCTAAAGGCCGTTAATTCAAAACACTCTTTATACCAAGGAGTTATATTCTGGGGTGGAATTTCCTAAGCTCCTTCAAAAGTTTAATTTATAAACTAAGCACAGCAAGAGATTAACAACAACAATGCAATCAAATAGTTATAACAATATACTGTGATAAAAGTTATTTATTTAAAAACAGCTTTATTGAGACAGAAGTCATACACCATAAAATTCACCCATTTAAAATGTACAATAAAGGGATTTTTGGTATATTCACAGACTTGTGCAACTATCACCACTATCTAATTTCTAAACATTTTCATGATTCCAAAACGAAACCCCATAGGCGTGGGCAGTCACTTCCCATTTTTTTCCTCTCCTTCTGTCCTTGTCTGCATTATGTCTCCATAGATTTGCTTGATGTAGACCTTTCATATAATGGAATCGTCCAATATATGGGTGTTTTGGACTGGATTCCTTCATTTAGCACAATGCTTTCAAGGTTCATTCACATTGTCACACGTATCAGTACTTCATTCCCTTTTATGGATGAATGCTATTCCATTGCATAGATAGACCACGTTTTCTTTATCCACTCATCAATTGATGGATATTTGGGCTGTTTCCATTTTTTGGAAAAATTCACTGCAAAAAGTGTTTGATATTAATCAAGTCCCGTTTATCTAGTTTTTGTTTATTGCTTGTAGGATTTTTTTCTTTACTGGTTATGAGGTTGCTTGTCCTTTTTATTACAAGTTTTTTTTTTTTTAATTTTGCTCAAGACAAATAATTATGAGGATTTAGAGCACATGAATGCTCAATATTAAAGATGATTTAAAAAAACCCAAAAGCTCCAAAAAAAAAAATCCTTCAAATTTTCTAGTCTGAGTCATTGATCTCTGAGAACAGATGTCTAAATGACTAGTACATCATGACTTTCTTTCATTTTTTTCTCCCCTATCTAGGAAAGAAATTAGGAGAGCTCCCAGTTAAATAAACGTGTGTCCATGTTGCTGCCTCTGCAAACACAAGGGCAGAATAAGAAAATTAAAAAAAAAAAAAAAAGAATTTCCCATAGCTGGTGTATAAAATTTAATTAATTTTGGATTTGTGAAATTTGGCATAAGGTGCTTAGGAATTGCTCCTGGCCTACTTCAAATCCGAAACTATGAGATAAGACCACTGGACCTAAACTTCTCCAGAAGGATAAGGGTTGCAAACTAAATTGTCTCCTAAAGCTGTGAGAATACTGTCTTCAGCTCTTACCCCTCTGGCCCTCCTGCCTTCTGCTTTTTGGGCGGTCATGGTTTTGGAGTTTGGGAAGGCAGTGTATTAATGCGAAGATGCTCGGAATCGGATCCATAGGAAGTGACCCTGGCTTTATACACTGTGCAAGCCAGGGAGATGCTATCCACACTGCAGTCCACGCAACCTGCCCAGTTGCACACGGTGATCTTTACGTTTTTAAATCCTGCTTCTCAAAGTATGGGATCTGCTGAACAAGCAAAATATTCAAGAACCCAGCCTGCTAAATGTCTTTGCCTCCAACAGTCTTTCAAATTATCATGACTATAAATTATGGCACAACCATAGTGAATGTGGGCCTTGTTTGAGGAATAAAATTGACTAAAATGGGCAATACACACAGACCTTAGAGATTGCAAAACAGAATTTTATTTAAATTTGTATGCAGATAAAAATGTACCAAAATTTAAACAGAAATCTAATTCAAATGTTTTCCCGCCACAAAAATGGACACTATGATAAAAAGCCACATTCTATTTAAATGCATTTTTCCATTTTTCTATCACAAACTGGTAAATTCCAGGGGGTGGGGAGGGGGGTATAAGGGAGAGGAGATGCTGATTGTCAACACAGTTTGATCTTCAGTGTTGTCTCACCTTGAAATGACTTAATTACAGAGGATGCTGTAAGAATCAGCATCCTTTCCTTTTAACATTAAAATGGAAACTTCTCCTCCAAAATCACAAATAAGGCTTCTGGCTTTTTAGCGTGAGGTAAACAGTGCATCTGATATTAAGGCAAATGGTACAATACACGTATGGTATATTAACGCAGACCTTCCACTGTAAAACACGCTGGAATTAGAACTTGCAAAAACTGCTGCAGTGTGTAATAGCTATTCGCTTGAATGTCTTAGCTGTGCCTTTTTGGTAGTTAGTATGTTAAATGTCATCTTATCTGAATTTTTTTTTTATGGCCTGTGATTTGTTCTATTATATAGGATTAGATGTTCACCAAAATCTTTGAAGATGAACCGGGGCCTGATTTCGAATTCTGTAAACACACACATTTAGCCATATTGACCGTGAGGTCGGCAAACAGTCCCTACTGAGCAGGCTTGCCGTGATGGAAAAGTGTGAGAACCCAGGACATGATTTTTATATTTTCACTCTAAGCAAAATCAGATCTAGGCTGTCTAGATATCTTATTCAAGAAAATACAGATTTAAGATTTTTCATATGGTGATTCTTGCTCGTGCCTTCCCCCTTTTTCCCCCAATGAGATAACCATTTCCTTCCCAGTGACGAGAGGACCATCCCTTCTCCTAGAGACATGGACTTCCTCCCCTAAGGGATCAGGGTGAAGATGTCACTTCTTGGACACACTGTCCACAGCCTTCCTGGCTGCGTCCTCCAGGTCGATGGCAGAGGTGATGGGCAGTCCGCTGCTGCGGAGTATTCTCTGAGCCTCTTGGACGTTGGTTCCTAGAAGGTGGAATGACCAACAGTCACTGAATTTGCAACTGGAGGGAGCACCCTGTGACCTTTTTTTTTTTGTACAAGCTGAAATCATGGGACGCCTTGGTCTCACCCGACACTAACGTGGTATCATTGTGACATACGCTCAGCCTTTTACGATCCAGATCTGGCAAGACAGATATACCCAGAAGACAAATTTATTTTCCTTCTTCTTTTCACTTCAGTTATCTGCCATTATGAAGACGCTGCCTGTAATTTCTCTGGCAGTTAAAAAAAAAAAAAAAAAAAGGAAATGAGCTTCCTTTAAGATTATGCTCAAAGAAAGATTAACCACCACCTGTTCGGCTAGTTTGAAGGAGGAAAAATCTTCTGGAGCTTTCCTTTCACGGAATAGTCTGAGTATAAAATAGAAAGAAAATGTTTTGTGGAAAAAGCGAGCAAGAGAAAGGCACAGCAGGGTGTTGGGAAGGTGTGGAGCACAGCTGCTCCTCGACTTACCATGAGATTATGTCCTGAGTTGAAAATATCCTAAGGTGAAAATCCGTTTCACATACCTAACTTGCTGAACCTACTGAACATGGCAGCTTAGCCTACCTCAACTGTGCCCAGAACGCTTACTTTAGCCTACAGTTGGGCGAAACCATCTAACACAAAGCCCATTTTATAATGAAGTGTTGAATGTCTCGTGTAAGTTGGGGACTGTCTAGACTGGAGTAACACGTGAGGACGCACTGGACTCCTCTGTCCATAGAGACTTTCACCAGGAAATGAATCAAATATAGGTGCTAATCAATGCCACTGACAGGAAAGATTATGGGATATTTCTCAGGCTGCAGGCCAACTAGAAAAGATGAAAGCAAGGATGTGTGAGAGGGAAATAAACATCTTTTACTGATTAGAAACTGAAATGACTGCTGATAATCCAGACAAGTGGATTTAATGTGGTTTTGGCCCATGCCGGAGGTCGCCTGTCTTAAAGACCTCTTGGAAGGTAGGGGTCTGAGCTGAGACCTGGTCTGAGGTCTGAAGTGCTGAGAACGTGCCCACCTGTGCCCACCACTCCACTGCTTTGGAGACTCTTGCAGCATCCAACACGCCCATTTCTCTTCCTCCTCGCTCTATGTAATGGAAAGAGCCAGGCCTTAAAATTGAGCAGTGTAGTCTCTGATGGCATTGCTTGGTTGTTCCTGGTGGACTTGGGAGTATTTGCCAGCCAAGTCACCTCATCCAAAGTGTGCTTCAGGGACTTTTTAACATGCAAACAATTTTCTGCTTTTTTTTTGAGACGGAGTCTCACTCTGTTGCCTGGGCTAGAGTGAGTGCTGTGGCGTCAGCCTAGCTCACAGCAACCTCAAACTCCTGGGCTCAAGCGATCCTCCTGCCTCAGCCTCCTCCCAAGTAGCTGGGACTACAGGCATGCGCCACCAT
>VSMD01065812.1:0-56787 GCA_008750895.1 Mirza zaza
TTTTTTTTTTTTTTTTTTTTTGAGACAGGGTCTCACTCTGTCACTTGGGCTACAGTGCGGTGACATCATCATACCTCATTACAACCTCAAACTCCTGGGCTCCAGTGATCCTCCTGCCTCACTACAGGAGTGTGCCACTGTACCCAACAAGCACGGCTTTTCACAACCTAACTCTAAGCCAGGCACGGTAGCCCATACCTATAATCCTAGCACCCTGGGAGGCCAAGGCAGGAGGATCCCTTGAGCTCAGGAGTTTGAGACTAGTCTGAGCATGAGTGAGACCCCATCTCTACTAAAGTTAGAAAAATTAGCTGGGTGTGGTGGTGCATGTCTATAGTCCCAGCTATTTGGGAGGCTGAGGCAGGAAGATTGAATGAGCCCAGGAATTTGCATGAGCCGTGAGCTAGGCTGACATCATGGCACTCTAGGCCCAAGTGACAGAGCGAGACTGTCTACAAAAAAACCCAAAAATCTCTAAGGAACAGTATACATTGAAAAAAACATGAAAATAAATACCACGTAAAAATAGTAAAATTATGACAACAAAAGACCTTTTTTCAAAATATCTAAGAAACAAAGTGGAATCCAAAATTAATTAGAAGGTGATATAAGTGAATTAGGATAACTGCTTTTTTAAGTCTAGAGAACAACCACTACAATAAAATTAAAAGTTGAACTTGTCTTCTAATATTGTACAGATTAAAGACAAATGTCGGTGGCTCACGCCTGTAATCCTAGCACTCTGGGAGGCCGAGGCGGGCGAATCGCTCAAGGTCAGGAGTTGGAAACCAGCATGAGCAAAAGCGAGACCCCGTCTCTACTATAAATAGAAAGAAATTAATTGGCCAACTAATATATATAGAAAAAATTAGCCGGGCATGGTGGTGCATGCCTGTAGTCCCAGCTATTCGGGAGGCTGAGGCAGTAGGATTGCTTGAGCCCAGGAATTTGAGGTTGCTGTGAGCTAGGCTGACACCACGGCACTCACTCTAGCCTGGGCAACAAAGCGAGACTCTGTCTCAAAGAAAAAACAAAATTTAGCAGGGTGTGGTGGTGTACACCCAGCTTCTCAGGAGGCTGAGACAGGAGAATCACTACAGCCTAGGAGTCTGAGGTTGCTGCAAGCTATGATGATGCCACTGCATTCTAGCTGGGGCAACAGAGTGAGATCCTATCTTAAACAAAACAAAACAAAACTGCTTGTATATTTTCACTACTTGTATAAAAGGTTTTTGTTTAGTCTCATAAATATTTTTTTAATATTTGTTAATATTCACAATAATAGTGGCAATAAAAATGCTTTTTCACACTGGGTGTAGTGGCTCACGCCTATAATCCCAGCACTTGGGGAGGTTGAGGTCAGGAGTTCATGACCTGCCTGGGTACCACAGGAAGTCTTCATCTCTACCAAAAATAAAAAAAATCAGCCAGGTATAGTGGCCACGCCTGTAGTCTCAGCTACTCAGGAAGCTGTGGCAAGAAGATCACTTGAGCCCAGGGGTTCATGGTTATAATGAGCTATGGCCACTGCACTCCAGCCTGGGCAACAGGGCAAGGTCCTGTCTTTGAAGAAAAAAAAAAAAACTTTGGTGGAAAAGGATCAATACTTTGAAAAGGATAGTTCTAACATCATGTCCAGAAAAGCTGTAATTCTCCTTTTGTACCCACCTCCAAATGGCATTTAACTTGATATAGCCATGATTTAAAAAAATAAAAATCTATACAACAACAAAAAAAATGTGACAGAAGATAAGAGCAGCAGTTTCCAAATGCTAGTCATAGCCCAGCATAAGGTAATGAAATTCCCGGAGAATTTTTTTTTTTGAGGAATTTTTTTAAACTCTATTTCCTGAAGCCTATCCATAACCAAAAGCCAGATTTTCTGGAAAAATAGAATTCTAACGCACAGAATTCAGATAATATTCATCTTTCTACTGTAAGTCAAAACTTTAGTACCTGACTTTGTTCCTTGATTTACTTACCTTCGTGGTTGACAGCTGAATTAAATGAGGGCTGGGGTACAGCTCTCTGTGATGTTTTCAGGGGCATAAGAGTCCTTACTGAAGGTGGGCCTCCCGTTGGAGGGGGCCCAGAAAGAGCTCCTGGTTGAAAAGTGGTAGGCAGAGGTGCATTTGCTAAGGGAGGTACAGAAGAACCTATGGAAACATTGGTTTTTCACATGTCACTTAAGAACTTACGACAAAGGCTAAAAACAGCCTTTTATAACTTCCAAATTTACATTCTAATTTTTTTTTTGTTTCTTTTGAGACAGAGTCTTGCTCTGTTGCCCAGGCTAGCCCTCAGAGCGCTAGGATTACAGGAATGAGCTACCACACCCGGACTACGTTTTAATTATAATCACCAACAAATTACCAGAAATACATTTACTTCTTAAAATTTATGGTTTTAAAAATCTATATCCACATTTTATAAATTTCCAACTCTCTCCCACCATGCTTCTGTCAATTATTAAAGCAGAGTAAATATAAAATTAGCATGAAATCACTTCTACAGTATTACAATGCCCTCTTCATTAATTATTTTTCATTAACTGATCACAAAGATTCAATAGGCCATGTGAAATATCCAGTAGAAATTAACAATGAATAAGATGTTAATTTTATTGTAATACTAGCACTCTGGGAGGCCGAGGTGGGCGGATGGCTCAAGCTCAGGAGTTCGAAACCAGCCTGAGCAAGAGCGAGACCCTGTCTCTACTAAAAACAGAAACAAATTAATTGGCCAACTAAAAATATATATAGAAAAAATTAGCCGGGCATGGTGGTGCATGCCTGTAGTCCCAGCTACTCAGGAGGCGGAGGCAGGAGGATCGCTTGAGCCCAGGAGTTTGAGGTTGCTGTGAGCTAGGCTGATGCCACAGCACTCTAGCCCGGGCAATACAGTGAGACTCTGTCTCAAAAAAAAAAAAATGTTAATTTCATTTTATCAATTTTGTAATATTTTGTTTAAGTATATTAATCTGTTCAATTAACACCAAATACGTTAAGAGTAAAAATACAGAGTACTGTGGTTATTCTAAATTCTCCTAGGTTTATTTTGCTTTTTTTTATTGGGGTATAACCTGTTAAAAATGAGATTATAAATTCATACATTGTATAATGTTTACCTAGTAATAGTTAAAGCTAGTTCACCTTCTAGAATGGCTTAAATTTTATATTAAGAATATGCCCTAAGGATGGGTGAGGTGGCTCTCGCCTGTAATCCTAGCACACTGGAGGCCAAGGCGGGTGGATGGCTCGAGGTCAGGAGTTCAAAACCAGCCTGAGCAAGAGTGAGACCCCCGTCTCTACTATAAATAGAAAGAAATTGACTGGCCAACTAATATATATAGAAAAAATTAGCCGGGCATGGTGGTGCATGCCTGTAGTCCCAGCTACTGGGGAGGCTGAGGCAGAAGGATTGCTTGAGCCCAGGAGTCTGAGGTTGCTGTGAGCTCGGCTGACACCATGGCACTCACTCTAGCCTGGGCAACAAAGCAAGACTGTGTCAAAAAAAAAAAAAAAAGAATACGCCCTAGGCTTAAAAATCAGAAATTGATCCAAAGCTTATATATATACATTATAAAACACTGCTTTCTGACAGGCTTAAAAGTACCCATCAAAGTAAGCTAAGAATAACACAGTATTTGTCTTTGTATCTTCCAAGCATTTCACTGTCCTAATTTCACCATTTTTCTATTTGGACAGTAAGTTCTAACCAGTGTAAAAACATGATCAATTGCTCTTAGGGAAATTCTTCCATGCGATATCAACGTTTCAAAGCCTCCAACCTCCCGTTCTTTCAAGTTAACAACATTATTTCTGCCTTCTCATCTGCCAAAGAGGAGAAACAATCTACAAAGTATTAATAGATAAAACACTATAGAGGCACAGGCATGGTGGCATACTAGCACTCTGGGAGGCCAAGACGGGAGAACTGCTTGAGCTCAGGAGTTCGAGATAGGCCTGTGCGAGAGCAAGACCCAAGACCTCATCTCTACTAAAAATAGAAAAATTAGCTGGGTATGGTGGCATGTGACTATAATCCCAGCTACTTGGGAGGCTGAGGCAAGAGAATTGCTTGAGTCCAGGAGTTTGAGGTTTCTGTGAACTAGGCTGATGCCACGGCACTCTAGCCCAGGTGACAGAGTGAGACTTTGTCTCAAAAAAAAAAAAAAAACCCAAAAAACACCACTGATAAATGTGTGCTTTAATTTTTCTTTCCAAGACTTCTTTTAAACATCTGAGTTTATAGGTGAAATGGGTAATAAAGTTTACTTATAGCATACAGTTAATCCTGTCTTTTATAAAACTTAAGGAATAAATGTAGGACATTTTCCAAAATGTTTCAATTTTTTTTTTTTTTTTTTTTTTTGAGACATAGTCTCACTTTGTTGCCCAGGCTAGAGTGAGTGCCATGGCATCAGCCTAGCTCACAGCAACCTCAAACTCCTGGGCTCAAGCAATCCTGCTGCCTCAGCCTCCAGAGTAGCTGGGACTACAGGCATGCACCACCATGCCTGGCTAATTTTTTCTATATATTTTTAGTTGGCCAATTAATTTCTTTCTATTTATAGTAGAGACGGGGTCTCACTCTTGCTCAGGCTGGTCAATACTGTTATTAAATAAATTCTCCAGGGCCAAACTGAAAAATTATTAGTGAACTTTATAGCTCCCAACAAGACAAATCAGTGCCTTGTTGATAAAAGTGAAGACAAAGATTACTGCCATATAACTTCCTTATCAAGAGGCACTCACACACATCTATGGCAATACAGAGAAGGCAAAGGGACAAAGGGGCAAGGTACATGACCAACTCAGCATGAACAAGAATATGTATTACAACTGACCACAAAGATGTAACAAGCTAATGTTTAACAGAATACAAGTTTTGAGATTTTTTTCAGTTTTTAGAAGAATATTTTTGCATCCAGATTATGATACATTTCATAAAACACATTGTTTTTTCAAGTTGAATAATTCTTATTTATAACATTCATAGTTAGAGTTTCAGAGCCTGCCTTCTCAGATCCCTAAGGCTAATTAATGTAAGGATGCTAAAAGGTAGCCTATTAGAAAAAATAATTCAAAAAATTTAATATGTGGACTAGAAATTTAGTATAACTTAGATACCTACAGTTTTGATATCAGAATATCACGTACCTATTATGAATTATGGGTTGAAAAAACAGAAGTAAAAAACGAGGAATTTTCTTTTAGAGGTCTCTTAGGAAGAGAAAGCCAGGCACAATGATGCATACTTATAATCCCAGCATTTTGGGAGGTCAGCAGTTAATAAACTACGAGCCCAATGGAGTATATGTCACATATACATACAGAAATATATGAGTGAAGAAAAGGTAACTATTGATTTTACTTCACTGAGTCAATATGGAGATCCCAATACAGAATTTTAAATGCTTTTCAAAGAAACACTACTGTTGGTAGGTGTATAAGACCCTACTAATTTTAATAGCAAAAAAGGAAAAGTGAAATGGTTAAATGAATGTACTTCTGAACCAGATAGGCCACTGAGATTAAAAAATAAAAAGATCAGCCAGGCATAGTGGCTCATTCTTCTAATTCTAGCACTTTGGAAGGGTGAGGCGGGAGGATTCACTTGAGTCCAGGAGTTCAAGACAAGTCTAAGCAACATAGGAAGACCCTGTCTCAATAAAAAATTAAAAATTTAACTACGCATGGTGGAGTTGGCCTGTAGTCCCAGCTACTCGGGAGGCTAAAACAGGAGGATCGCTTGAGTTTAAGGTTATAGTGAGCTATGATTGGGCCACTGAACTCCAGGCTGGGCAACAGAATGAGACTGTCTCTAAAAAAATTTAAAAATTAAAAAAAAATAAAAAGATCAAAGTCAGTCTAAGAATATAATGCATAGCTTTCTTCTCAAATTGATGTACAGATTGAACACAATCCCTATCAAAACCCTACCTATCTTTTTTTTGCCAAAATTGACAAGCTGATCCTAAAAATCATATGGAACTGCAAGAGAACCAGAAGAGCCAAAACAATCTTGAAAACAAAAAAGTTAGAGAAGCCACACTTCCCTAATTCAAAGATTATTACAAAGCTACAGTAATCAAGATGTTTGGTACTGACATATCAAAAAATAGACATACAGATCAATGAAATAAAATTCAGAGTCTAGAAGTAAACCCTTAATTTATGATCAAATGATTTTCAATAAGGGTGCCAAGACAATTCAATGGGAGAAAGACTAGTCTTTTCATCAAGTAATGGGATAACTGTATGTATAGCCACGGGCAAAAGAATGACATTGAACCCTACCTAATACCATATATAAAAATTAACTCAAAACTTATCAAAGACCTAAATGTAAGAGCTAAAATTATAAAACTCTTGGAAGAAAGCATCCACATAAACCTCTGTCCAGGGCCAAGCATGGTGACTCAAGCCTGTAATCTTAGCACTTTGGGAGGCTGAGCAGGGAGGATTGCTGGAAGCCAGGTGTTGGAGGTTGCAGTGAGCCGTGATTGTGCTACTGCACTCCAGTCTGGGCAACAGAGCAAGACTCTGTCTAAAAAAGAGAAAAAAAAAATCTCTGTTCACTGCATGGAGTTACTGAGTACAAGTGACCAATCATTTATGCTGAACTCAATAATGTTCCTCACTCCAAAAGCATCATGTTTTGACCTGCTCCTCCAAGATCCTACATTGCTTATGGCCCCAAAACAGCCATGGCAAAAAGGTAACTCAATCCTCAGAAGACCAAAGAGAGACCACAGGGATTTATTCAACTTCTCTAGCTATATGATGGAACCTAGTTCATTAAAGCAATGGCTAGTCCCTACAGAATGGTTCTGCATGCATACCTGAATCCCTGGAATTATCAAGGGTAACTCAAAGAAAAACAAAAGACACCTTCAAAGGAAAGAAGCAAGGCAGGACCAATTCATAAATTTAAGTTATTTGAATTTACTCAGAGGTTAGAAAAGTAATTTATATAGAGACTAATAATGATTTTAAAAGCCAGTAATTTTCCATATGGTTTTAAGGCTTCAAGTATTAATGCAAACATCTAAACAAGCAAAAGCTTCACATTTCTACATTTTACACACTCCTGTAAAAATACTACCTGACTTTAAGAAGCTGTTTTGAAGTGAAGGATCTTCAGAAGAAACATACTGATGATTTGTTGTTAAACTCGTATTCCCAGATACAGGAGGTTGGGATGATGCACGAGTACAGTGGTTTGTCTGTGATCCTGTGGATGGATAGTTATATTGCCAATTCGAAGGTGGTGGTAGGTTGGCTCCAGGAAGAAAGCTACCAGAAGGCATTGGTGTAGCAGCTGGGTTCTGAGAAGCAGGTAGTGGCATTCGGGGAACAGGACCACTATGGAGCAACGGTGTTACTGGATTAGAGGCCACAGGTGGTCTATTAATAGTCTGTCCAGATCCCTGAGAACCACCATAGTTAGACTGCCCAGAGACTGGATTCAAAGTCTTTGCTGGTATCAGATGAGGGTAGGATCCTGGGAGCTGGAAATTGTATCCTGGGCTCACTGACACTTGTGAAGACACCAGTGCATTTTGGACAGGACCTTCCAATAAGAGGAGGAAAAATTAGTCTTTCAAATGATTATAACAATACTTTTAAAAAAATAAAAAAGAACATATGGTACTCTTACACTCAGCAATAAAAAGACAAATAACCCAATTTAAAAATAACAGATTTGAATAGACATTCAAATATATTTCCAAAGAAGACAGACGAATGGCTAACAAGTGCATGCAATTATTAGTCATTAGAGAAATATAAACACCATTAGTCATTAAAGAAACATAAATCGAAACTGCAATGAAATGCCAATCACACCAACTAGGATAGGTAAAATAAAACGATGCACAATAATGAGTGTTGGCAAGAATGTGGAGAAATGGGAGCCCTCCTATTGCTAGTGTCGCACAAAGGACTAATTATCAATAAAATGAATATACTTGGTGTACATCTATCAGTAGAGATGAATTACAAAAAGAATGGTAAGACAAAAGGAAGTTACAAAGAGATAAACAGCTATTTTATACATTTAAAATACCTTTAAATGAAAAATTTCAGATATGCACAAAAATAAGACCATTTTGAAAAGTCTCTCACAAAAAATATTGAAATGTTGATTAGAATTACATTTAATTTATATATTAATTTTGGATTAGTTGATATTTTTATGACAGAAAATCTTTCCATTCAAAAGCATAGTATATCTCCTACTTATTTAAAATTTATTTTATATCTTCAAATAACATTTCATGCTTTTTTCAAAAGATGTCTTATACCTTATTTGTTAAATCTGTCACTAGGGATTTTGTAGCTTCTCCCTACTGTGAACAGAATATTTAATTTCATTTCTATTTCTAACTACACAGTTAAAAGAAAAGGCCATCAATTATTCAAAGTACCACAAATGCCCAATTAGAAGGTAAGATTCTCCCAAAAAATTATTTCTCAAGAAAGAGGAAGTCATCTTATATGAATCTCTACAAAGGTTCTCATTGTACAAGAATGCTTTTTGTCCTGCTGGGTTAACTCAGCATTTCTCAAACCATGGGTAGCAACCCATCAATGTGTTATGAAATCAATTTGAGTTACAAACTATCATTTTTATTGACATGGAATAGTTAAAAACAGAAAATATCAGAGCACATTATATATAATAAGGGCAAATATTACTATGTGAGTTCAGTTGTAAATACATACATAAATGACTATATGTACTGGGCCACTACTTAAAATACATTTCTTATTTTAGATTACAGTTAAAGTCTGATACCCACCTGACTGATACTTTTTTTTTTTTTAGAGACAAGAGTCTTACTCTGTCACCCTGGGTAGAGTACAGCATGGGCGTCACTCACTGCAACCTCAAACTCCTGGGCTCAAGCGATCCTCCTGCCTCAGCCTTCTAAGTAGCTGGGACTACAGGTGCATGCCACTACGCCCAGCTAATTTTTCTATTTTTAGTAGATGGGGTCTGGATCTTGCCCAGGCTGGTCTCAAACTCCTGGGCTCAAGCGATCCTCCTGCCTCAGCCTTCCAAGTAGCTGGGACTACAGGTGCGTGCCACTACGCCTAGCTAATTTTTCTATGTTTAGTGGATGTGGTCTGGATCTTGCCCGGGCTGGTCTCAAACTCCTGACCTTAAGCAATCCTCCCACCTTGGCCTCCCAGACTGCTAGGTTTACATGAGTGAGCCACTGCATCTGGCCCTGATACTCTTACAACTTGCTTTATTACTCTATGATTTATTCCCCACATCTTGTTACCTTTTTTTTTAATTTGATTTTTTTTTTTTTTTAGAGACAAGGTCTCACTCTGTTGCCCAGGATGGAGTGCAGTCACACAATCACAGCTTACTGTAAACTCAAACTCCTTGGTTCAAGCGATCCTCCTACCTCAGCCTCCTCAAGTGCTGGGATTACAGATGTCAGCCACCATACCTGGCCCCTATTAATTTCTTTTGAGACAGAGTCTCGCTTTGCTGCCCAGGCTAGAGTGAGTGCCATGGCGTCAGCCTAGCTCACAGCAACCTCAAACTCCTGGGCTTAAGCAATCCTACTGCCTCAGCCTCCCGAATAGCTGGGACTACAGGCATACGCCACCATGCCCAGCTAATTTTTTCTCTATATATTAGTTGGCCAATTAATTTCTTTCTATTTATAGTAGAGACGGGGCCTCGCTCTTGCTCAGGCTGGTTTTGAACTCCTGACCTTGAGCAATCCGCCTGCCTCAGCCTCCCAGAGAGCTAGGATTACAGGCGTGAGCCACCACGCCCGGCCCCCCTATTACCTTTTCAAACACAAATCATATCAACTTCTCTGCTCAAAATCTCCAAAGTTCTTATAATTGCTTATAAGATTCTATGTCTTGGGTTTTCTTTCTGATCTCATTTCCTACTTTTCTTTCTTTCTCATATTGGACATTCATTTTATTTTAATAAAACAGAGGCCCGGCGCGGTGGCTCACACCTGTAATCCTAGCACTCTGGGAGGCCGAGGCAGGCAGATTGCTCGAGGTCAGGAGTTTGAAACCAGCCTGAGCAAGAACGAGATCCTATCTCTACTATAAATAGAAAGAAATTAATTGGCCAACTAATATATAGAGAAAAAATTAGCTGGGCATGGTGGCACATGCCTGCAGTCCCAGCTACCTGGGAGGCTGAGGCAGCAGAATCGCTTGAGCCCAGGAGATTGAGGTTACTGTGAGCTAGGCTGACGCCACGGCACTCACTCTAGCCTGGGCAATGGAGTGAGACTCTGTATCAAAAAAAAAAAAAGAGAAGCGGAATCTTTTCTTTGGGAAAATGGAGCATTGTCTTTCTTTAGGGTTATCTTATATTCAAACATATATAGTAATTTCATTCCAAAGGATGCCAAATACTTTTATTTTCAAGCGATCGTCTTAATTTGTTTGGGCACCAAAAAAAAAAAAAAAAAATTATCTCCCCCAGAAAGCCTGGCACTGTTCTAACTCAAATATTTGGTTTGGTTCACATTCCTATTTGACTGTGTTAAAATAAATTAAAATGGAGACTAGACCTAAAGAATCCCTGAGTAGGTCAGGCGTGGTGGCTCACGCCTGCAATCCTAGCACTCTGGGAGGCTGAGGTGGGAGGATTGCTCAAGGTCAGGAGTTCAAAACCATCCTGAGGGAGACCCCATCTCTACTAAAAATAGAAAGAAATTAATTGGCCAACTAAAAATATATATATAGAAAAAATTAGCTGGGCATAGTGGCACGTGCCTGTAGTCCCAGCTACTTGGGAGGCTGAGGCAGGAGGATCACTTGCGCCCAGGAGTTTGAGGTTGCTGTGAGCTAGGCTGACGCCACGGCACTCACTCTAGCCTGGGCAACAAAGCGAGACTCTGTCTCAAAAAACCAACAACAACAACAAAAAACCTCAAAGAACTCTTAAAATAGATGAACTTAATTATATACAAAATAGTCCTCAATAAAGTTGATTTTTTTTTTTTTTTTTGAGACAGAGTCTCACTTTATTGCCCAGGCTAGAGTGAGTGCCGTGGCGTCAGCCTAGCTCACAGCAACCTCAAACTCCTGGGCTCAAGCGATCCTGCTGCCTCAGCCTCCCAAGTAGCTGGGACTACAGGCATGTGCCACCATGCCCGGCTACTTTTTTTCTATATATATTAGTTGGCCAATTAATTTCTTTCTATTTATAGTAGAGATGGGGTCTCGCTCTTGCTCAGGCTGGTCTCGAACTCCTGAGCTCAAATGATCCGCCCACCTCGGCCTCCCAGAGAGCTAGGATTACAGGCTTGAGCCACCGCGCCCGGCCAGTTGATTTTATTTTTTAAAAAAAGAACAAATACATAGCTTATCTCGGGCTATTTTTTGTAAATGCCTATTTAAAGAAAAACAAAACTTAAGCTCAACCAGCGAGGAGCTGCCAACAAACCTAAGAACTCGCTGGGATGGAAAGAACCCTTAGCTTCCCATTTAGCCCTGGCTCCTGGCAGGCACACTGCCTTCACTGAGCACACTTCAGGGTGCTGGCCGCGCCTTTCTGTTACACATCAGGTCTTGTTTTCATTTTTTCTTTACTGATCTAAAGACCCTGAAGAAAGCATTATGTTTCCAACTGAAAAGTGTTTAAACTATTCAAATGGTGGCCTTGGGCTTAGAATCATCTTAAACAGATTAAAAAGTTGGCCACAGGAAAAAGGCCACTATTTAATGGTGTGTCACCAATGAGAACCCACCAATGAGAATGCTAAATCTGCTTAGAACCAAGGGAGTGTCCTGGGTCCCATAAGGCTGACCTACTCTGAATATATGCTGAAAACACCTAAACATTGTGACTCTTACCATGTACACAGATTTTTGAAAGGTTTCACTTTCCCTAAATTTTATCTCCTCAATGTTTACATAACCCATTTATATTGCCATCTTGAGTCCTTTTGGAAATAAGACAGGGGATAAGAAAGGTGAGAAAAGCACAAACAAATCAGTTAACTCTGGTTGATCTCCAAAACATCGTATCGGAGGAATATATTCTGGGAAATTAACTACTTATGATTTCTAGGAATATGTGCTTATGTGTGTATGATTTACCGAAATCATACATATAAATTACAGAATCTGCATATTCCAAGGGACCCTGGAGATTCTGAGATCCTGAGAAACTTCAGGCTTGGAGCAGCTAAGCAACTTGTCCCAAATCATACCACCAGTTAACTGAACTCCTAATCACATTCCATATACTCTAACTCCATAGTACAATGTATATCCAATCTCTGGGATTTACTATAAAAAACTATCTAATGTCATAAATCCTATGCCTATATAATCATCTTCCTAATAGTACAAGGTCATTATATATGAAATGTATATTGAAAGAAGCACTATAAAGTAGGATTAAGAGCACATCTTGTTGCAACACATTCTAGAAAAATATAAGAGCACAGACTGGAATAACCTATCTAAATTCAAATCCTGGTCTTGATATTTACTAAGTGTTAGTCCTTTTTTTTTTTTTTTGAGACAGAGCCCAGGCTAGAGTGCTGTGGCGTCAGCCTAGCTCACAGCAACCTCAAACTCCTGGGCTCAAGCAATCCTCCTGCCTCAGCCTCCCGAATAGCTGGGACTAAAGGCATGCATCACCATGCCCGGCTAATTTTTTTCTATATATTTTTAGTTGGCCAATTAATTTCTTTCTATTTTTAGTAGAGATGGGGTCTAGCTCTTACTCAGGCTGGTTTCCAACTCCTGACCTTGAGCAATCCACCCACCTTGGCCTGGCCTCCCACACGGCTAGGATTAGAGGAGTGAGCCAAGTGTCTGCACTTTAGCAAGATTGTAAACCTCTCTATACCTCAGTTTCCTAATCTGTAAAATAGGAATGGGAATAGCACCTGTATCATCGAGTTGACATGTATGGCAAACAGAAAAATGGCTCCCTAAGATGTTCATGTCCCTAGTCCGCAAAACATGTTAGATTACACGGCAGAGGAGAATTAAAGTTGCAGAAGGAATTTAGGCTGCTAATCAACTGACCTTTAAATGGGAAGACTATCATGGATCGTCAGGATGTGCCCAATGTAATCACAAGGGTGAAAGAGGGAGGCAGCAGAGTCCGTGTCAGTGATGCTATGTGAGAAACACTCAACAAACCGTTGCTGGCTTTGAGAGTAAAGGGGGCCACAAGTCAAGGAATGCAGATAACCTCTACAGGGTAGAAAAAGCAAAAAACCCTCATTCTCTGTCAGAGCCTCCAAAAAAGAGTTCAGCCCTGACACCTTGATTTTAGCCCAGTGAAACCAGATGACAAATTTATGCTTTTTTATGCCACTAAATTTATGCCAAATTGTTACAGCACCAATAAAGAACCAATACAATTTGAGAATGAGTTTTGTGATACATTCATAACTGTTTTTCATATAGTCAGTACTCATTAAATGTTAGCTACCGTCATCATCCAAGAAACATATTTGTGTCCTTAACACTGTAGTATTCATTGATAATTCGGTTATTAGTAAAGCAAATAATTTCATTTCAACTAATAATTTTTTCCTAGTGTCATCCAGTTAAAGACCGGCCCTATATTTAGGCTAATCATTTTACTCTAAATGGATAACTAAGAAGATTCTATTCATTCCCTGACTGAAAAAACACATTTACAGCTGGGCACAGTGGCACCAGACTTTAGTCCCAGCTACTCAGGAGGCTGAGGTGGGAGGATCACTTGAGCTCATGAGTTCCAAGCTGCAGTGACTTATGATCTTGCCACTGCATTCCAGCCTGGGTGACAGAGTTAGACCACATCTTTAAGAAAAGAAAACCCAAGACACATTTACTACCTTTACTAAGTCTCCTCTGAGAACACAAAGGTCAAGTTTACTCCATCTCTGCACTCACATAGCTCAGTCTAGATGTGAAGACAAAGAACCAGACAATGACAACAGAGAGTGAAGCGATACGGGAAATCCAGGACGCTGTGAGAGCACTGAGGAAGCAGCACTTTGGCTACATGAAGGCCAAAAGATAACAAAGATGGTTTCCTGAGGAAGGGAATTTTAATCCGAAACCTGGAGAACACAAGTTAGCCTTGGGAAAAGGAGTTCAAGAGGGTTCCCAGTAAAGGGAACAACATAAGGAATAGCTTGTGGTCATAAATGGGCATTCTGAAAAAAGGACCAAAGCACCGAGTCAAGTACCTGAAGCGAAGAAGGATTTTAAGACCACCCCCATAAGAAGTATGAATTTCAGACTAAGGGCAATGGGGCTTTCAAAGGCTACCTAGGAGACCCTATAAAACAGCCCCCCCCCCAGGGAAAATCAGAGACTAAAATTAGTCTGCGGCAGTAATCCTGGAAAGAAAGATGGACTAAATAGTAGCAGAGAGAATACGGACATTTTTGAATAAATGAAAACATTCATAAAAAATAATTTATAACTATATTTTGGGTCATTTGGATAAAAACCACCCATCTCATAGCCTAATACTGCCACAAGATTTCATGGCCCAGTTTTTTATTTGTATTTACAATTTTTATCACAGGCTAATATGACAAAGAGGCACCTTCAAGCCAGATGCGGCCAAGTGAAAGCCAAATGTCATCAAGATGTACAAAATAAGCAAAAGTTTCACAGTAAATCAATAAAGAACATGCAAAGAATATGCTGCACAAGTGAGGTGGCTCATGCCTGTAATCCCAGCACTCTGGGAGGCAGAGAAGGAAGAATGGCCCAATATAGTTAAACATCCCCTCCACCAATCTCTACAAAAAATAAGAAAAATTAGCCAGGCGTGGTGATACATGCCTGTAGTCGCAGCTACTTGGGAGGCTGAGACAAGAGGATCATTCCAGCCCAGGAGATCAAGGCTGCAGTGAGCTATGACCATGGCACTGCATGCCAGCCAGCGTAACAGAGCAAGACCTCATCTATCAAACAAAAACAAAAACAAAAGGCTGAGCGAGGTGGCTCACACCTGCAATCCTAGCACCCTGGGAGGCCAAGGCGAAAGGATCACTTGAGCTCAGGCATTTGAGACCAGACCAAGCAAGAGGAGCAAGAACAAGATCCCCTCTCTACAAAAATAGAAAAAATTAGCTGGGTGTGGTGGCACACACCTTTAGTCCCAGCTACTTGGGTGTCTGGTGGGGGGTGGGGGGGCGGAATAGAAAACAACAAAAGGGGAAAAGCAGCTGCTAGGAATCAAAGTAGAATACGAACAATTTCAAGATCTATAGGACATTCATGAAATGTGATGAAGAAACAGAAAAAAAAAATGGGCTAAACAAAAACATCAGATCATGCATTAATTAAAATCCAAAGGCAAAAAAGTAGGTGGCAGCTTTTTAAAATGTCAGCAAATATTTATTGCAATTTTAAGTATTTACCTATATAAAGACAACAAAAAGAAGGTTCTGATCCTAGATTCAGGTACTCATTCAAGGTGCTAGCTACTGGGACTCAGAGATATTAATAACCACTTGGCCGAGAACAGTGGCTCGCACCTGTAATCCCAGCACTCTGGGAGGCCAAGGTAGGAGGATTACTTGAGCTCAGGAGTTTGAGACCAGCCTGAGCAAGGGAGAGATCCTCATCTCTACTAAAAATAGAAAAAATTAGCCAGGTGTGACAGTGCCTGCCTATAGTCCCAGCTACTGGGGACACTGAGGCAAGAAGATCACTTGAGCCCAGGAGTTTGAGGTTGCTGTGAGTAGGCTGACACCAGGGTACTCTAGTCCAGGCAACAGAGTGAGACTCTTGTCTCAAAATAAACAAACAAACAACAAAGAAAACCACTTAAGTAGAATGACAGTGGTCAAGTAAGACTTCCTGTGTTTAAATCTGGGTTCTGTTATTTATTACCTATGTGACCTGGAGCTAGTTGCTTAACCACTCATCTCAGTTTTCTTGACAGTAAAAATAACAGTTCCTACCTCACAGGGCTGTTGTGAAGATTAAATGAGATAATCTATTTAATGCAACCTAGCACAGTGCCTGGGCACATAGTAAGCAAACAATAAATGTTAGTTTTTACTGTCACTATTTCTGTCTTTAAAGAGCTCTCGGTCTGTCCCCAGACACAAACAAGAAGCTCAGTGGTTACCACATGCAACGTAGTTAAGTTCTAACAGAGGTATGTGAAGAGTATTCTGGCAATCCAGATGTACCGACCCCACTGAAAACATTAAATGGAACCTGATCACAACACAGTGTGTTATAGATCATATACCATTTTTATTCACAGCATGCTCTGATCGTAACTAAAGACTTCCTGTATTAAACAATCATAAACATGGTTTATGTTAGAGTGAAACTAAAAGATCCTTTCTATCACTCCCAAAATAGAAGTATTAGCATAAGCCTAGCATTTAACACATCAACTGCCAGTGTATTTAACTAACCCTAGTTTTGAGCTTGGGGCCCTATGAAGCATCTGTAACTCAAATGTCTATTTATTTACCTTAGGACCCGAGTGAACTATTTTTCAACTTGCATATAACTCATGCACAGAAAACAATAAAAAATAACAAATTTTTCATTAAATTAGAAAGGATCATGTTTTTTTTGTGAGACAGTGTCTCACTCTGTTGCCCGGGCTAGAGTGCCGTGGCATCAGCCTAGCTCACAGCAACCTCAAACTCCTGGGCTCAAGCATCCTTCTGCCTCAGCCTCCCGAGTCACTGGGACTTCAGGCATGCGCCACCATGCCCAGCTAATTTTTTCTATATATTTTTAGTTGGACAATTAATTTCTTTCTATTTTTAGTAGAGACGGGGTCTCGCTCTTGCTCAGGCTGGTTTCGAACTCCTGACCTTGAGCGATCCACCCGCCTCTGCCTCCCAGAGGAGGATTACAGGTGTGAGTCACCACGCACGGCCTTCGTTTTGTTTTTGAAGTTTCTATTCTATTTTTGAAATATAATATCATGGCCCAAAGGATAAAAAAATTTTTTTTCTGGAAAAAAATCTCACATATACTAATGCTTTGGCTGGTAATACTGCGCAAAAATCCACAGAAATGAAAAAAAGAAGAAAGCTCTAATCTTATAATGAATAATTCAATACATGTTTAGTAAACTGAATTGCAAAATACCCAACTATAAAACTTTCACTTAACAAAACCAGTAACTCCTAAAATGTGCTAGGTAGTGTAGGGAGCTGGAGAGAGAAAGACGCACAAATGCAGACATTTTTGCCTTCATGGGGTTTACAGTCTAGAGCGAAGTCAGATATTATTTTATAAAATTACAATATAACAGTGGAATGGGAGAGAGGAAGGGCAGAAGGAGAACATTCTTTTCACCCATAATTCTACATACAAAAAGTGAATATTACATCAATATTACAAAAAGTGAAATGAATAAAACTACAGTTCCTAACTGCCTTTACAAGTTTATTCAAATAGTCAATAAAGCAACTAACTCATATTGGGAGTCATTATTTGCCTTTAGCCTTATTACATGATAATCAGATTAAGATCTGTTAGTTCAAGCAGTCTTGCAGTCTCACTGTCAATTTTCACAAAGGAAATATGTATACGCAAATCTACACAAAGACTTAGATAAAAACCTGTTCATACAACCTTTATCTCCGAGAGAAATGTCTTAGTGTATAAGGAATTCTGTACTAGAATGACACCATACAATATGAAAGCAAGTTATAGAAAAATGAAAAAGGTTATTATTAGGTCTTTTGATTATAATATTTTTTAAAAATCTAAATATCCAACTATAGTATAATATATAATTTAAGCAAGCTACATTAAATCTAAAGCTTAAAAGTTTTCAATAGAATATTTAAGCAGCAATTACTTCCTTGAAACATTTAACCAAAACTAGACTCTAGTACGTAAACTTTTTGTCACCTCCTAGAAAAATACCCTCCCCTCCAATTTGCCACCACATTGCGACTTCCCATACAATTAGCAGTATAAACAATAAAACCACCCAATATAGGAGATTAACCATTTACTGAGATTACATCTATAGAAAGACTTCAGAAATGGGGCTTATAAATAGACTGTCAAAATTATATTTTAAAAGAGGCTTATATGTGCAGTCCTACGATCTCACTCTCCACCTCAGTTGGCTACATTCTTCCAGCTCCTACCATCCTGAACTGCAATCACCAGTTACATGTCTGAATTCTCAACTGGTTCTGGGCAATCTATGTATAGGGAGTGCTTTCTTATTATCTTTTATATGTACAAGGGCAGAATTTAGAAAGTGTGCAACAAACGTCTGTTGGACTGGATCAAATCAACATAGTGACAATATCACATTGGTTAAATTCCTTTAATATTTCAATATTATGACAACTACACTTACATATAAGCTTACAAGCACATTTGGAGGATTTGCCATTTTCAGTTTATGTAAAATTGAAATTTATAGATTATAAGAAAAACTCATAACCATATGACATCTTGTTCAAGTTATTTGACCTTAACATGAATGTTTTAAAATGATTTCATCCTTCGTGTAATGTTACTAAATATCCTAGAATAAAATGCAGTTTACATAATCTGTTAACTCATGAATCTGACAAATAACAATCAATTCAACTTACCACCCTTTCAGTCAGTGTCTCTTCCCCACTTATTCTTGCCTCTGCCCACATAGCTGCCTACTCAAAGACATTTTTTAAAGTCTTTTAGAGGCAGCTTTGTAAAGAAAACAGTAGTCTTCTCTAAAAATAATGTAAATTAGCAATTTTAATCATTGGCTATTCTCTCCATCACAGCAATCTTGGATTCCAATGGGCAATTTAAGTACTTTAGTATTATCATTCTACTAGTCTTATGTCCATAAACCAAAGATTTGTAGGTAAATTGGTAAGCAGGCAAGTTGTTGGCAGAAAACCTGTCTTTCTCTATTATAACATATAATAAACTTAGTATACCACAATAGAAGACAATTTAAGGAATCCTAGAAGAGGTATAAAATGACATTCTCATGCCAAATGACAAACTACATTGCCACAGTACACTCTCGTCAGAAGTTCAGAGAGTTGTGTCCAACCACTTTCCAAGTGATGTAAACACCTCTGGAAATCAAACAGGAGAGCCTCTCTTCTATTTCGTTCTTTCACAGCTGAAAACAGGTAGCCTAGGTACAATTCTGGGAAGGTTCTGGGAGAGATGAGCAGGCCGTAAAGAGGTCTCCCATAAGCAGTCATTGTATTCATCTCCCAAACTCAGACTGAGCAGAACACCCACCCCACTTCAGGGCCTACAGAACCGAGATGAATCGGACTCCAAACCCTGATGTCTAGGAGACTAGAGTGCGGTGGCACGGGAGGGTCAAAGCACACAGGCCCTGTGATCCTGGTATTCCAGGTCTGAGGTATTGACCAAGTCTGTATTTTCTCACTTATGTTTACCGACAGCGTTGCATATTAACTGTGCTCATTAACTGTTTGCTGACTGAATAAATAAATGTGAAACACTAAGACAAGCCTTGAGGCCATGGGTGCACGTTCGCCGCGGTCTCCCTGCCGTCCACCAGCGCCGGCGCCAAACCCCAGCAGGGAGACCACCCCTCCATCTCTGCTGCCTCAAGAAACCAAAGGTCAGTTCGAGCCCGGACCCAGGCAGCACTCACCGTTGGTGTAGGGAGACCCCGAGGCCGAGGCGGCCCCGTTCTGGGCCTGCAGATCAGCTGGGGCGCCGCCGGTTCCCGGCATTCCCGGCTGGGACATGACGGCGGCGGCAGAGGTGGAAGGAGCTGCTCAGGGGCCGACGACAGCGCCCGGCAGAGAGCTGAAAGCCGACTGATGAGGCGGACGGCGGGCGCTCACAACTTAGGATCGCAGACCGGGAGAATGGAGCACGGCGCATCAAGCCCGGGGCATGGCGCCCCACTCTCCTGAGCCCGCCGGCGGCCACGGCCTAGCCTGGGAGCTGAGGGTTCGCAGTCCGGCCGGTGGGGCCTCCAACGCCCGGCCGGGAGGTAGCAACCAAACCGGGAGAGGAGGGAGGCCCCGGACGGAAGTGCTTGTCAGCCGCCGGCCGCGCAGGCGCAATCGGGACACGTGGCACTTCCGGCTCCGGGCGAGTGGCCGCCGCCGCTGCCGCCGGCGCTCTCAGCGCTTCGCGAGGGGTTTCCCCGAGGCCACCTGACAGCTCCTGGCGTCCCGGCCGGGAGGACCGTGCCCGGCCTCTCCTGCCACGTCAGTGACTATCACCGCCGGCCGGAAGTGCCGTGTGTCACCGCTACGGAAATTCCCGCTGTCGACGTGACCTGGCCGGCTGGGCCGAGATCGAAGTGCAGTCTGGGCGGCAGCGGCCGCCTTCGTGGGGCGGGACCGGGAGTTTTGCAAAGACTACCTGACGCGACTGACGTCGTCGTCCCGCGCTGCGACCGTACCGCCCCTGGTAGCTGAACCGGTTAATGTCCGTCGCAGTATTTCATTTCACATTTCGTAGTCATATTCCGGGTATAAATTTTATAGGGTTTCAGAAAGAGGTGGCTCAGTATGGGTGTGTGTTAAAAGTGTGATCAAGGTCCGGCGCGGTGGCTCCTAGCACTCTGGGAGGCCGAGGCGAGAAGGATCCCTTGAGCTCGGGAGTTTTGAGACCAGCTCGAGCAAGAGTGAGACCCCCATCTCTACCAAAAATAGAAAAGTTAGCCGGGCATGGTGGCGCATGCCTGTAGTCCCAGCTACTCGGGAGGCTGAGGTAAGAGGATGGCTGGAGCCCAGGAGTTGTAGGTTGCAGTGAGCTATTGATGCTACCAGTGCACTCTCCCTGGGTTTACTGGGGTGAGACTATGTCTCAAAAAAAAAAGGAAAATAAAGTCCCCTCCTTACTCCTTCCCCCAAATATATACATACATATAATATACATATACATAAAAGTGTGATCAAGCTGAAGAGGAGGCCCTTTGCTTTTTGACCGGAGGGTTCAGAGGCTATTTTAATTTTGAAACTCGCTGATTCATACCAGCACATTTAAATGGCAGTTTTGTTTCCTCTTCTAAGAGTTTACAGAAAGGTAAATAATTCAAATTTCCTTTTTTTTTTTTTTTTTTTGGCAAGTAGACTTTTTTTACTTTTGAGGCCAAAGAGATAGAAACTGGGTTGATTAGACAACATAGTTATTTAGTGATCTCAGTCTACCTTCATTCTATTTAGCTTTTTCCTGCTCTGGGCTGGTGATGAAGCCCTTTACAGATTTGTACTGTTGATTAAAATGTCATGCCACCGGTTTGCAATCTCAGGGTGAAGTATATCTTACCTAAATCATTTGATATCAAATGCCTGCTATGAAATGTTATCTACAAAAAAAAGCAAGATCTACTGAACCCCAATTAGTTAGAAAAAAAAAAAGCAAGATCTAAACCAACCACTGTCAGACCTGAAAAATAAGCAGTAAAAAATTGAAATAACTAAATATTAGATTTTATCCTAACCCTGTTGTTGATGTCATTTGCCTGAGAGCCTCACTAAAAATGTATTTGCTATAGGTGGAATTGAACAATTATATTCCTTGTACAAGATCTACATTCAAAGTCGTCTTTATTTTTTTATTTTTTTGAGACAGTCTCTCGCTTTGTTGCCCAGGCTAGAGCGAGTGCCATGGTCTCAGCCTAGCTCACAGCAACCTCAGACTCCTGGGCTCAAGCAATCCTGCTGCCTCAGCCTCCCAAGTAGCTGGGACTACAGGCATGCGCCACCACGCCTGGCTAATTTTTTTCTATAAATATTAGTTGGCCAATTAATTTCTTTTTATTATAGTAGAGACGGGGTCTCGCTCTTGCTCAGGCTGGTCTCGAACTCCTGACCTCGAGCAATCCACCGCCTCAGCCTCCGAGAGTGCTAGGATTACAGGCGTGAGCCACCGTGCCCAGCCCAAAGTTGTCTTTAGAATGAATAAAGATGATAGTTTTGGTCAAATTGTTTTCAGCTTAAAGCCACTATAACAAAATCCCAAATCATAGATCCAAAAACACATAAAAAGATACACAAACACAAGCTTCTCAATGTTTTAAAGAGAAAATAGACCTCAGAGAAACTGAACCTTCTTGACATCAGACATAAAATCAGGGTCACTCTTCAAAGAAGCAAATGCTTAGGCCTGGTCTCATACTTACATTAGTTTAATTCTTTTTTTTTTTTTTATTATTGCAACTCTATTTGAATGATCCTGGTTTGTTGACCTTGGCACAGTGGTTTGATGCGGTTAAATCAAGTTTTCTTTGAACTTTGTTCTGTTTAAGCAATGTCTTTGTGTTCAGAGATTTTAAAAAGCAAATAATCTAATTGGTTAAATGAGGTTAAGTGAACATAAATAATTTCCTAATAAGTAAACAATACTTTTTCTAAAATTTATTCTACCCCTAAGTTTCTCTGTTGCTATTATCACCTCCAGGGCCAGGCACAGTGGCTTAACCCTGTAATCATAGCACTTTGGGAGTCCTAGGAGAACCTGTTTCTACCAAAAATAAAGAAAATTAGCAGGGCATGGTGGTATGTGCCTGTAATCCCAGCTACTTGGGAGGCTGAGGCAGGAGGATCACTGGACCCCAGGAGTTTGAGGTTGCAGTGAGCTGTGCTGATGCTACCCTACTCTTGGTGTGCTAGCAACAGAAGAGGGCTCTGTCTCAATAAACAAACAAACAAAAAAACCCTATAGTTAAGTCTTTCAAATGTTTTTTATACTTCCAATGTAATCAGCTTTAAAATACTGAGATCAGGCCGCCTCATGCGTGAGGTGGCTCACGCCTATAATCCTAGCTCTCTGGGAGGCCGAGGCGGGTGGATTGCTCGAGGTCAGGAGTTCGAAACCAGCCTGAGCAAGAGGAAGACCCCTGTCTCTACTATAAATAGAAAGAAATTAATTGGCCAACTAATATATATATAGAAAAAAGTAGCCGGGCATGGTGGCGCGTGCCTGTAGTCCCAGCTACTCAGGAGGCTGAGGCAGCAGGATTGCTTGAGCCCAGGAGATTGAGGTTGCTGTGAGCTAAGCTGACGCCACAGCACTCACTCTAGCCTGGGCAACAAAGTGAGACTCTGTCTCAAAAAAATAAAATAAAAAATAAAAATAAATAAAATACTGAGATCAAATACTTAAGTAATTGAGGTGAGGCAACATGTAAAAACAGTTAAGTAATAATTTTCATATTAAGTATTTACCTATATGTACTTACGCTACCATACACTTTTCTAAACTGATGTCAATAATGTATTCTACTTTGTTTATCTTTTCCAGAACAGGACCCTTCTGCCACATATACACAATTCATATTTCCATTATAAGATTTTCTGCACATTATTTTCAGAGCCTTCAATCCTACTTAACAAAATTGTAAACAACAAAATAAGTGACAAGAAACTATTTCAGCAAGGAGATAACCACCATACAAAGAATATTCCATTTGATTATTTATTTTGGAAGTAGATAGCATTCCTAATAAAATTTGCTGATGTGCAGACATGGACTTAGGCTCACACCAGGGCCCCCTTTACCTGCTTGCTCATTGTCAGGTGATAAGTAGGATCAATTCAGTTTACTTTTCAGGAAGGAGGAAATTATTTTAGGTCCTTTAGTTTGTTTTTTTTTTTTTAATTGATCTATTTCTATTTTAAAAAACAGTTTCAATTACAAACAGGTTTATACAAACAATAGTTTCATTCACCGAAACTGTCTTGTGGCTGCATTTTAAGAACAATTCTTTTGGCCTCATTTGCCTCTGACAGGACATCTGTTTGTATCTAAAGTCAACAGCTCCGAAGCTATTAATACATCACGAGTACCCTCATCCCACACCAAGCCAATAAATTGCTTTCTTTGAAAACTTTTTATCTTTATGTAGCTCTTAACATTCTCACTGCTCATGTTTTTTTTTTTTTTTTTTTTTTTTTTTTGTGAGACAGAGTCTCACTTTGTTGCTCAGGCTAGAGTGAGAGTGAGTGCCGTGGCGTCAGCCTAGCTCACAGCAACCTCAATCTCCTGGGTTTAAGCGATCCTCCTGCCTCAGCCTCCCGAGTAGCTGGGACTACAGGCATGTGCCACCATGCCCAGCTAATTTTTTGTATATATATTTTTAGTTGGTCAATTCATTTCTTTCTATTTTTAGTAGAGACAGGGTCTCGCTCAGGCTGGTTTTGAACTCTTGACCTTGAGCAATCCTCCCACCTCAGCCTCCCAGAATGCTAGGATTACAGGCGTGAGCCACCGCGCCAGGCTCTCTCGCTGCCCATTCTGGTTACTTTTCAACATCTTGCACTTGAACTAGTGGAATAGTCTTTCTGGATTCCTTCTTTCTAATTCATTCTGCATGTTGAATTGAGCTCCCTAAAATACTGATTGTACCTTTTTTATTTTCCTGTACCCCTAAATCTGTAATTGTTCCCCCTGCCTGCTCTACCAAGTTGAAATTTCTCTGCATGACTTTTCTCATCTCATGCCAAGTAAAATCCAAAGTCCTACTCATAGCCTTCATGACCTGGCCTTGCTACCTCTCTGACCTCATCTTTTTCCACACTCCCTCTTAGTCATTCCATCCAGACACATTAGCCATCCAAGCGCAAGCCTGCCTTTACACTTACTTCTGTTACTTAGGATGCACTTCCCCAAGATAACCAGGGAGCTCAATCTCACCCCTTCAGACCTTTATTTAAATGTTACCTTAACTGAAGAGACCTTCCCTAAACATTCTGTACAACAGCACTCTCCCCCTGCTATTAATAATTCTCTCCCTTACCCTGCTTATCTTTCTTCATAATCCTTCTCATCGTTGTTATATGTGTATCTGTGTTTATCTTTCTTCAGTGGAATATGTGTACACATATCCAGATAACTATTTTTTATTTTGGCCAACTTAGTCTAATATATATCATCCTGTCAATTTTAAGGTAATCATGCCTGTTTTCCTCTTAGAGCGTAGAAACCAGGAACTGTGTCTTATTCACCTGTGTATTCTCAGCACTTGGCTTGGGGTCTCACACTTAACAGGTACTATATTCAATAACATTTTTCAATAAGTAAATTTAAAGTGTCATCTCTTCTATTTTGACCCTCATTAATTGAGTGCTATGAGTTCCTACCGCCATTACAGTCTAAACCACATCACTAGCACTTGTTTCTAAACTGTGTTGGTCTCTAGTGGTTTTAGGTTCTCAACTGTTATGCTATTTATGACCCATCTGATACAAGCCTAATAGTATAGTGGAAATAATGTTTGCCTCTGGTCAGACCCCATCCCTCCTGGGCAGGGCTAGAGATACAATATCAAATTGCAACTCTTTCTTTTTCCTTTTCTAATCCCAAATAGCTCCCTCTACCTCCACCCCCTCTACACATACTGTGACACCATGGTATTAGAGATAGGAAATGCAGCTTCCCCTCTAAACCCACCTTTTCCTCATGATACTTTCTGATTAATGACCTCAGCAGTCAAGCTCCTTCATTCACTAATTTATTCATTCATTCAAAAAGTATGTATTAGGATCCAGGCATGGTGCCTTGTGCCCATAATTCCAATTACTCAAGAGGCTGAAGCGGGAGGATTGCTTGGACCCAGGAGTCGGAAGCTGTAGAAAGCTCTAATCACACTACTACCCTCCAGCCTTGGCAACAGAGTGAGACCTCATCTCTTTAAAAAAAGAAAAAATATATATGTGCCTGTGTGTGTATGTGTATATATGTGTGTGTGTATGTGTGTGTGTAGTATATATAATGCTTTTCATGTGCCAGGCACCAAGCAAAACAGAACAGGACAGAGACGAGATCTCTTCCTTCTGAGTAGTTTATGGTTGGAGAAAACAAAATAAAAATGTAAAGAAATACATTTTTTTTTTTTTTTGAGACAGAGTCTCACTGTGTTGCCCAGGCTAGAGTGCTGTGGCATCAGCCTAGCTCACAGCAACCTCAAACTCCTGGGCTCAAGCAATCCTCCTGCCACAGCCTCTCAAGTAGCTGGGACTACAGGCATGTACCACTATGCCCAGCTGATTTTTTCTATACATTTTTAGTTGTCCTGCTGATTTCTTTCTATTTTTTTTTTTTTTTTTTTTTTTAGTAGAGATGGGGTCTCGCTTCTTGCTCAGGCTGGTCTCAAATGCCTGAGTTCAAACAATCCGTCCGCCTCAGCCTCCCAGCATGCTAGGATTACAGGCATGAGCCACCAAGCCCGGCTAAGAAATATGTATTTTTAAGTTTCAAATTTGGTAAAGAGATACTGAGGAATCAGCGCTGAGGTAAAGAAGCAGGAGGCTAGGGGGGAGGGGGGAAAGGGCATTTATTGAAACCTTAAAATCTGTACCCCCATCATATGCTGAAATTAAAAAAAAAAAATGAAAGAAAAAAAAAAGAAGCAGGAGGCTAGTTTGGATAGGATGGTTAGGAGAGAAGGTGACATTTAAGCTATAGTCCAAAGGATGAGAAAGAGAGAAGATGGGGAGCTGTACAAATAGAGAAGATGGGGAGAACAAAGACTCCAGGCATAGGAACAGCACCTACAAATGCCCAGGGGCAGGAATGATCTTGCTGTGGTGAGCAAGGCAGAGTAGCCTGAGACAGACTGGAGTAGCCTGAGACAGACTGGAGTAGCCTGAGACAGACTGGAGTAGCCTGAGACAGACTGGAGTAGCCTGAGACAGACTGGAGTAGCAGAGGGGGCCGGAGCAATGAGAGCCTTATAAGCCATTGTAAGGAGTTTAGAGGCTTTGGGAAGCAATCGGATGATGAATAGGAGGGTAATTTGATTCAATTCATGCTTTAAGATGAATCCATTTAAAAAAAATCAATCAAACCACTGTAAGGATAATTGATTGGAGGGGAAAGAATGAAGTTGTTGCTGTAACCCAGACCAGAAATAATGGTGTCTACAGTAAGGTGGTTATGATGAAGATAGAAGTGGATTTACTAGCCCAAGTTAAAACTTTGGACTTTGATATCTCTTTTGCTTTTGCTAGCCACATACAATCAATCACGAAAGCTTATGGATTCCAACCTTTACTCATGACTCCCTCTTTCTCACATGTCTCCCTGTTTCTCTATTCCCACTGACTCAACCCAGGCTCTTGTTACCTGTCACCTGCATGATTGCCTTAGCCTCATTACTGATTTCCGCTTTCAGTCGTAACTTGTTCCAGTACAACCCACACACTGCTGCCAGGAGAAACTTTCAAAAACACATTGTGACCATGTTCCTATTCTGCTCGAAACCCTCAAAAGGCTCTACAGTTTGAGAGTAAGATCCCCAAAGTTCCAGGCGAAACCTAGCCAGTTGAACCATAATACTTCTCTGCTGCTTTTCTCATATCTATTCCTTTTTATGTGTTACTCTCTCATTATGATATATTATTCATTAGTGTCCATTTTATAGACATAGGAGTGAAACTTTGAGTGGCTATCAGTGTTGGAACCAGTCTTTGAACTATAGTCTATAGCTAGATTGTTTTTAATTTTAAGTGTTTTATAAAACTGTATAGCATATAATCTTATAAAACTGGTTATATCTGTGTATTCCAATTGAGGATGATTTTTATTCCCATTATATTTTTCTGGATTTTCCAAACTTTGAATAATTACTGTGCATTACTTCTACAACAGCAACAACAATCATCAAAAGATTGAGGGAGGCCGGGCGTGGTGGCTCACGCCTGTAATCCTAGCACTCTGGGAGGCCAAGGCGGGCGGATCGCTCAAGGTTAGGAGTTCTAGACCAGCCTGAGCAAGAGCGAGACCCCCGTCTCTACTATAAAAAGAAAGAAATTAATTGGCCAACTAATATATATAGAAAAAATCAGCCGAGCATGGTGGGGCACGCCTGTAGTCCCAGCTACTAGGGAGGCTGAGGCAGGAGGATCACTTGACCTCAGGAGTTTGAGGTTGCTGTGAGCCAGGCTGACGCCATGACACTCACTCTAGCCTGGGCAACAGAGTGAGACTCTGTCTCAAAAACAAAAAAAGGTTAAGATGGTAAATTTTATGTTATGTATATTTTACCACAAAAAAATGAAAATAAAGAATGTGGGAAAAAATCCTATGTACCCTTTAAGGCTGGCCTCCAATACTAGCTTCTGCCACCTCTCCACTCACCACTCTCATGACTACTTTGTTATCCTTTTTTTCGCCCTACTTTTTTTTTTTGGACTACAGGCATGTGCCACCACACCTGGCTAATTTTTTCTATTTTTTTGGTTACCTGGCTAATTTCTGTTTTTAGTCGAGACAGGTGTCTTGCTCTTGCTGAGGCTGATCTCTAAGCAATCCTCCCACCTCAGCCTCCCAAAGTGCTAGGATTATAGGCGTGAGGCCACCACACCCAACCCCACTATCTTCTTTTATAGTTAGTTGTGACCTAACACATCTCCCTGTACTAAGGGAAGAGACTAGCTTGTTTTTTGTCACATTTCCCCATTCCTAGTGGTTTTACAATTTGTTGCTGATTACTTATAAATTATAAGTAATCATAATTTAGATTTTTAAAAGGCTGACCAAAATGCCACAGATGTCAGGAAAGAAAGCCTACCCAGGACAACAGTTGTAATCTTGAGGATGACAAGTGAATTGCCTCAGGCCACCTAAGTATTTATGAAACCAAACTGAATTCAAGAGAAGGGAATTCAGGTGAGTGGACAGGGGGTTAAGGAGAATCCAGACTGAAACAACAGGCTTCTCCAACTCAGACCAATGAACTGTAAGAAAACCCTTCAACCCCTGAGGATATAAAATGTACAAATTAATCACTCAAGTTTGTTGAGTATCTATTGTGTGTCAGGCACTAAAAATGGGTTTGAGAGGGAAAAAGGCAGATATGGTTTATAACCTCAGGAAGCTTATAGAATGTTGGTGGTATGATTATTTAAGCAAATAATCACACATATTTAATTGTATAACTTCAATGATAAAGCAAATTGACGGTTGCCGTGGAAACCTGTAACAGAGGGCTCAACCAAGTCTGGGAGGAAGGTCTTGATGAGAGTCCGTTACCTGAGCTGAGAGACCTGAAGAATGTGTAGGAGTTGCCTGGGTGAAGAGCAGAGGTCTGAAGAAGCAGTTCTGGCAGAGGGAAACCCAAGTGCCGAGAGAGAGCTCATGGAGTGAGGCACTTCTGAGGCTGGCGCGAAAAGGGGGAGATCCAATAAAGCCAGTGATAGGCTTTGTTGGGAATCCACCAACTAGCCTCAGCTTCAGTTCCCAAACAGCTACTCTGTCTGTCTCTGTCACCTAGAATCCTAAGTGTGAGAGCAGTTTTGTAAGCACTGATTTCACACTTCCATTCAACACACTCAAGTATTACCATTTAAACACATTTAAAGAAGTTAACGTTAATCCATTAGCAAAGAACCCTGGAGTCAAGACAGTCATGGTTAAAGCTGAATACCCAGCATCCAACACATTATGTGGCACATAGTTACATTTTGTAAATCACTAGTGAATTCAAGAAACACCTGTATTTAAAAAAAAAAATTTTTTTTTTTGAGACAGGGTCTCACTCTGTCGATTGGCTGGAGTGCAGTGACCTCATCATAGCTCACTGCAACCTCTAATTCCAGGGCTCAAGCAATCCTCCTGCCTCAGCCTCCCAAGTAGCTGGTACTACAGGTGCGTGCCACCAAACCTGGCTAATTTTTTCTTTTTTTTTTTTTGTAGGGGGCTGGGGGTCTTATTCAAGCTAGTCTCCAACTCCTGCCTCAGCCTTCCAGAGGGTTAGGATAACAGGCGAGCCACCACGCCCTGCCCTAAAAATGTGTTTTTAAAAAACAGTTGCCAAGGATAATTTCCCCAATGGAGGGACAAATGTTCCCTTCTCTTTAAGGCCGGGACCCGAAAACCCCTCTGGGCGGCTGTGGGGAGGCGGGAGAGCGAGTTGACCCAGGCAGGGCGTGTGTTGGGGATGGGGGCAGAGGGCGCAGGCAGGCTGTCTCTGTGGGGAAATTGGCGGCGGAACTGCTAGGAGGCGGAACCGTGGCCGCGCGGCGCTGTGGTCCTGCCGACTGTCGTTAGTGAGGCACCTGCCGGCCCGGAAGGAGCTGATACGAACCGGGGCCTCGGCAGCCATCGCTCTTTGCAGTTTGGTCTCCAAGTGTAGGGCCGACGCCAAGCAAGGGATTGCGTTCTCTCCAGTCTCAGGTGAGTAGCAGCCCCTCCTTCTGTGTGGACCAGCGGGCGGCAGCTGTGGATCGCCGGGAAGTCGCACTTTTAGGGCCTAGGGCTGCTTCCTGTGGCCCTGAGTGGCAGGGGCGTCTGGTTGTCGCCCAGGAGAGGGACAGGTCCCTTCCATGCTCCGCGGGGCCTCGCCGATAGCCCTCAGGGCAGGACTTGGCTGCTGTCTGACGCTTCGTTATTCCAGCAAAGAACCAGATGACTTAAGGCAAGCCCCTTCCTTCCTCCGGGCCTCCCTTTCCTCTCCTGGTAAGGCGAAGGTGACGAGGATCATTGACAGCTGAAGAGGCTGTGACGCGGCTCGGTGTTTTCAGCTCTCCCAATTAGAGTGCAGGCAAACTGAGCTTCCTTACTAGCGGTGGTTAAAGTTTTGCAATAGCCCAAGACCCACTTGAGTGGGAAAAAGATACACTGTTGGAAAAATTGTAATGATTTATGAAGTGTTGAAGATATTCTAACAACATAGAAATATGTTTTAAAAGAGCTAGAGTTCTGACTTCATTAGCCCAAAGAACAAAGTTCGTCAGGAATTAAAGGTGTTTGGTACATTGGGCAAAATGAGGTGAAGACATCCTTTTAACTTGAAAAATTAAACCTATTTGCACTTCTTACATCAAGGTGTATATTACCAAGGGTCTTAATCTGAAGAGCCCTACGTTCAATGTTAAAATATCAATTAAGAGTAAGTCTTGGTCGGACGCGGTGGCTCACGCCTGTAATCCTAGCACTCTGGGAGGCCGAGGCGGGCGGATTGCTCGAGGTCAGAAGTTCGAAACCAGCCTGAGCAAGAGCGAGACCTTGTCTCTACTATAAATAGAAAGAAATTAATTGGCCAACTAATATATATAGAAAAAATTAGCCGGGCATGGTGGTGCATGCCCGTAAGTCCTAGCTACTTGGGAGGCTGAGGCAGCAGGATTGCTTCAGCCCAGGAGTTTGAGATTGCTGTGAGCTAGGCTGATGCCACGGCACTCACTCAAACCTGGGCAACAAAGCAAGACTCTGTCTCAAAAAAAAAAAGAATATTATGGGGGTACACATGTTTTGGTTATATGGACTGCTTTTGTACTGCTTGAGTCAAAGTTATAAGTGTGTCCATCATCCAGATAGTGTACATTGTACCCAGTAGGTATGATTTCACCTATCTCCTCTTCCACCCTCAAAGGTGTATTTTTAATCCAGACTTTTTAAATTGTGGAACAGGAACTACATCCATTTCATTATGGCTCTATAGTGCTTTAGAGTTATTAATGCATTGCTTCTACAATAATAAAGAAGAACTTTTTGGATATTTGTATCTTGTCATTTGTATTTTTAAAGTTCCTACATAGATGGTTTTGCTTAGTTACTTATGTAAATCAGTTTTAAATATTGAATGTCTATGTAAAGTTGTTTATTTTTTTGAGACAAGAGTCTCACTCTGTTGCCCGGGCTACAGTGTCATGGCGTCAGCCTAGCTCACAGCAACCTCAAACTCCTGAGCTCAAGCAATCCTACTGCCTCAGCCTCCCTACTAGCTGGGAGGGAGCTAGTCTCCCTACTAGCTGGGAGCTAGTCATGTGCCACCATGCCTGGCTAATTTTTTCTATATATTTTTAGTTGGCCAATTAATTTCTTTCTATTTTCATTAGAGATAGGGTCTCGCTCTTGCTCAGGCTGGTTTCAAACTCCTGACCTTGAGCAATCCACCCTCCTCAGTCTCTCAGAGTTCTAGAATTACAGGCCTGAGCCACTGCGCCTGGCCTATGTAAAGTTTTTAAAAATTTGCTTTTCTTTTAATTGTTATAATGGCTTTTTTGAGATATAGTTGACACACCATAAAATTTACCCTTTTAAAGTATACAATTCAGTATTTTTAATATAGTTACAATGCTGTGCAACCATCACTACTGTCTAGTTCCAGAATATTTGATCACCCCAGAAAGAAAACCAGTACCCATTAGCAGTCACTCCTCATTTTCCCTTTCCACAATCTGACAACCAATAATCTATTTAATCTAAAGATTTGCCTGTTCTGGACAGTTCATATAAATGGATTCATCCATGTAAGTTTGCTGGGACAAGGCTTTAAGGAGTTATTTGTAATCTGAGAAGTTCTGTTCCATTACATCCTTTGCACCGATTTCCATGTTACTTGAGTAGATCACTTTTCTAATCTGCATGGAGACTTTTCCTGTTTAGTGTTCATGCAATAAATAAATCTGCTGACGTGTATATGTTTCCTTGTTCTTGACCTTTGCTCTTCACATGTCTTAATAGTGTGTTCGTGGTGTTGTATAACCTGTTCTCAGGGCTCAGGTATCTGTTTGTAGTAAGTAACTTTTATTCTTAGTTGGCCATTTTTACCTCTACTTAACAACCACCACCACCAAAAAATAGTTAATTATGTTTCTAATGACTCACTCCCACCTGTTTTAAGGCTCTTAGAAACCACAACTTTAAACAAATTATAAATATCTCTTATTATCTTCTGAAGCAGAGTTTCTCCATTTCTGTTATTAGATTATTTCTCTTGGGACAAATTTTACAACCACAAATTGGTGCCATTCTTATGCAAACAATCGTTTTTCTTTCAAGGCTTACCCCATTCCATCCTTTACCATTCCTCATAGCTCTTACCTACCAACAGTCATCTTCAGTAAGGACTTGGCTACTTGATTCACAGTCTTGCTTTCTACAGCAGTGCCTTCCACTCCTCTAGGTGATTACACTGTCTTTCATTGTGTACCCTCTAGCCTGGCTTCCAACATATTTCACCTCCATTTTCCTTCATCTGTCCATGCCAGAGTCAGACCTAACTTTTCTTGAATTCTTACACTCTATATCCTCCTGTACTTTGCTGGTACAATTTCGGTCCACCTTTCACCTCTCTCACCCTTTTCTGCTTTTTGGCTTACAGGCTTTTCTTCTATTCTCCCAGTTCTCTCTTTTCTTTTAGAGACGGGGTCTCACTGTGTTGCCCAGGTGAACTCCTGGAGTCAAGCAATCTACACACGTTAGCCTCCTGAGTAACTGGTACTATAGGCCTGTGCTACTGCCCCCAAGCTATTCTCCCAGTTCTATTCTGTGCGAAGCCTACCTTTGATCACCACTCCACCTCTATACACTGTCACTCTGGGCAGAGTGCAGTGGTGTCATTGTATCTCACTGCACTCAAACTCCTGGGCTCAGGCGATCCTCCTGCCTCTGCCTCCTAAGTAGCTGGGACTACCGGCACATGCCACTACACCTGGCCAATTTTTCTGTCTTCAGTAGAGATAGTGTTTCGTTCTTGAGCTCCTGCTGGTCTTGAACTCCTGAGCTCAAGTGATCCTGCTGCCTCAGCCTCTCAGAGTGCTAGGATTACAGGCATGAGCCACCTCACTCAGCCTCAGTCTGAACTTCTGATCAGATCACTTCAGCCCCTCACACTAGTACTCTCAAAGTCCCTTTTTCCTTGTCCTTTTTCATCCCTATCCTACAAGACCTTAATCTCCAGTCATTTCATGTTCTCTGAAGCTGAGCATTGCTAGAGGTGGGTGGGAGGTTGGAAATGAATACAGAGTGGCATTGCTTCGTGAATGTTTGCTTTTCAGTTACAACTGAGTTCTCACTCTCTTTAGCAATCTTTTCACTTGATGTATTCCCCACAGTAGTTAGTGCTTGCTCTGCTCCTCAAAATTTCTCTACACCCATTCTTCACTTTTGGAGCCATATGCCTGCCATCTCCACAGATTTTCTGGCCCTCCTTTCCTCTAAGCTTAGAGGGAGAGATGCCCTCTCAGTCCAAGCTCCTATGGAAGCTTTGTCCATTCCTTTTATTTAATTCCTTCTTTCTCTCTTATCTTTAACCTCTCCCTTTCCACTAGCTCCTTCCCTTCAGTTTATCATCAAACTCAAGCCTAACACTTCTTTGAGAAGAAAGTCTCACTTCCCTCATTCCATTTCAAACTTTCTGAAAGAGGAATTTGTCCTCACTGTCCCACCTATTAACCTCTTGTCCCTTTCACTTCTCAATAATAACAGCAACCAGGCTTACTTTGTGCATTTTATCTCATTTGATCTTTACATATCCTGAGAGATTTTTCAGAAGAAACTTATAAGTCGTCCAAGGTCACGCAGTTTATGAATCCTGGAATTAGGCTCTGCTCTGCTCTGCTTTAAGCACTGGCCACAGGCTCTCCAATACCACTGCTCCACTGCAGGCTGCTCATGCTGTCAACAATTGGCTCCTTGTCACCAAAGCCAGCAGTGGCCTTACTGCAGCTGTATTTGATGTCACTAACTTCTTTGCTTCCCATTTTTGCCAATGTGTCTAATAGTTCTTTTGCCCTGTCTTGGTTTCATTGGTTCTTACACACTCATCTCTGTCCCTTAAACACAGTAAAGAACTTTGTTTGTTTTGTTTTTGTTTTTTTGAAACAGAGTCTCACTTTGTCGCCCAGGTTAGAGTGAGTGCCGTGGCGTCAGCCTAGCTCACAGTAACCTCAAACTCCTGGGCTGAAGCAATCCTGCTGCCTCAGCCTCCCAAGTAGCTGGGACTGCAGGCATACGCCACCATGCCCGGCTAATTTTTTCTATATATATTAGTTGGCCAATTAATTTCTTTCTATTTATAGTAGAGACGTGGTCTCGCTCTTGCTCAGGCTGGTCTAGAACTCCTGACCTTGAGCAGTCGGCCTGCCTCAGCCTCCCAGAGAGCTAGGATTACAGGCGTGAACAACCACGCCTGTCCAAGAACTTAGTTTTTTGGCTATTGCTTGAGGCAGGAGGACTTCAGGCAGAGATGGTAGAATACTGGTTCAGTATTGTTTCTTTTGTCCATATATTGTAGGTAGCAAGCATGAAGTCCAAATGTCTAAATTTAGTGTCAGATTTATCACTCTGGCTCCTACCTCACTAATTAGCAGGCATTGACTTTTACTTTCAGTTCCCAGCCCTTTCAACCCAGTCATATCATCCAACGCCTGACTTTTTGCTGTGCCCATTCAGTTGCACCCCTATGTACATGATATGCCCTTTACAACCTTCTAGCGAATTTCTACTTAATCTTCAAGACTCGGGCTGAACATCACCTAAGAACATTCTCCTTAGCTACACCTTGTTGCCTCCATAGAACTCTGGAAATAGAACTTTGGGTGGAAAGATAAGGACTTGGTTTCTTTTTTTTTTTTAATGTATAATGTAAAGCATATTTGTGAGCATACCATACTTCTTCCTGTTAAATTATTTATTTTTTATTCTTTTTTTTTTTTTTAACTTTTGTTTGAGACAGTTTCACTCTGTGCCCCAGGCTAGATAGAGTGCCAAGGTGTCAACCTATCTCACAGCAACCTCAAACTCCTGGGCTCAGACTCCCAAGTAGCTGCCACCATGCCCAGCTAATTTTTCCTATTTTTAGTAGTCCTCAGGCTGGTCTGGAACTCCTGACCTTAAGCAATCCGCCCGCCTTGGCCTCCCAGAGTTCTAGGATTACAGGTGTGAGCCACTATGCCCAGCATAAACTATTAATAGTTACTGAGGAGCTTATGATTTACAGCATACACAATTTTTTTCTTCATGTTTGTGTAAGTCCTGAAACCCTATAGGGTAAATTGTTACCATCCCAGATAGTATACTATTCATTTTTAATGATTTTTAGTTAAACTGCATTTGTGTAGCTAACTTCTCGCTTCAGATTTTAACCTTTTTGAGGGTAAGAGTCATGTTTATCATCAATATTTGTATTCCCCATGTTGTCTAGCTCAGGACCTTGGACATAATATGAGCTTGATAAACATGTATTGAATAAAAGATCTCAGCGTGATCTTTTGCTTTGATTCTCCACAGTGAAGGTTATTATGATTCTCTTTGAAAAACATATATCACATCTTAAAATTTTGAGGAAAGATAAACTATATATTTTCTGACTACAAGTTTCAGGCCGGACGTGGTGGCTCATGCCTGTAATCCTAGCACTCTGGGAGGCCGAGGCGGGAGGACTGCTTGAGCTCAGGAGTTTGAGACCAGCCTAAACAAGAGCGAGACCCCATCTCTACTAAAAATAGAAAGAAATTAGCCAAACAACTAAATATAGAAAAAATTAGCCGGGCATGGTGGCATATGCCTGTAGTCCTAGCTACCAGTGAGGCTGAGGCAGAAGGATTGCTTGAGCCCAGGAGTATGAGGTTGCTGTGAGCTAGTCTGACGCCATGGCACTCTACCCAGGACAACAGAGTGAGACTCTGTCTCAAAAAAAAAAAAAAGTTTCAATTTTTTTTTGGAGACAAAGGTTCACTCTGTTGCCCAGACTAGAGTGCAGTGGCACAATCACAGCTCACTACAACCTCCAACTTCCAGGCTTAAGTGATCCTCCTGGCTCAGATTCCCGAGTACTTTGTGCACTATAGGTACACACCAACATGCCCAGCTAATTTTTTAATTTTTATTTTTTATAGAGATGGGGGTTTCATTATATTGCCCAGGCTAGTCTTGAACTGGCCTTAAGTGATCCTCCTTCCCAGGCATCCCAAAGTGCTGATATTACAAGCATGAGCCGCTGTACCTGGCCACAAGTTTCAATTTCTACATTATCTAGGATGATGATGGTAGAGGGAGGTATAACTTTCAACCTGAGTACAGTAGGAGCTTTCAGTGTGTTATGTGTATGTTTCTGTTGTACTTCTCATTCTTAAAATACTGACACATGGAAGTACTGGTAATTTTGCCAGTCACTTTATCTGAGTCAGGAACTGACTGGCTGTGATAATATTCTGCTCATGGTAGTTCAAGGGGGAGAGAAGAGGGGAGAGATTATTGTCAGGATCTAGGGAATCTGGTAGGAAATATTGCTAAGCCTCATACAAACTGGAGATGGGCTCACTCACTCTCAATGTGAATTGGTCACTTGGCTCCTTATCCTCTAGGACTACAGTCCCCAACCCCCAGTACTGGTCCACAGCCTCTTAGGGACCGAGCCACAAAGCTCCGCCACCCTCCCTCCAGTCCCCAGTCTGTGGAAAAATTGTCTGCCGTGAAACTTAGGAAGGGGAGGGCACACAGCAGGAGTCATCCATGGAAAATTGTCTTTCATGAAACTGGTCCCTGATGTCAAGAAGGTTGGGGACCTCTGCTCTAGGAATTCTGAGTTTGGTGGGCCCATCAATGTCACACTTGACAGCCTACCTAAGTGAAAGGTGATTAAAAGAAAGCAGGGTTCTGTGTCATGCTTTGTCTAAAGAACATCAAAGATAGCACAAACCTTCACATTTTTTGGAGTTGGCCCAAGTTTTAGGCCTAGGTTCTTTTGTTCAGTTCTTTTTTTTTTTTGAGACAGAGTCTCGCTTTGTTGCCCAGGCTAGAGTAAGTGCTGTGGCGTCAGCCTAGCTCACAGCAACCTCAAACTCCTGGGCTCAGGCAATCCTTCGGCCTCAGCCTCCCGAGTAGCTGGGACTTCAGGCATGCGCCTCCATGCCCGGCTAATTCTTTCTCTATATATTAGTTGGCCAATTAATTTCTTTCTATTTATAGTAGAGACGGGGTCTTGCTCTTGCTCAGGCTGGTTTCGAACTTCTAACCTTGAGCAATCCGCCTGCCTCAGCCTCCCAGAGTGCTAGGATTACAGGCGTGAGCCACCGCACCTGGCCTTTTTGTTCAGTTCTAATAAGTGAACTTTGTTGATCTGAAAGTATATTTTTATATATGTGATCTTTCTTTTCACAAGAGGCTTTTTTCCTTTTATTTTCCATATACTACCCTATTAGTTTAACAAGGCATATGTTAAATAAATGCTGAATTGAACTATACTCTGTATTTTCTACTATGATTTAAAAGATTTTTTTTAACATTCAGTAATATGATTAAAATTTGAAAAATACAGAAAGATAACAAACTTAGAAATTTACCACCTGGAACCACTTGCTATTATAAAAAACACAAAAGAAATGGAAAGAGATTTTACTCCACACAGGTACGATCAGACTTGGAAACTCTTATTTCATTATCATAACCTTACTTTTCTTTTTCTTCTCCCTACTCTTCTCCTTTCTCCCCTAGCCCCCAACAAGGTTTTGGTAAATATTTCATAGGCCATAAATAATATTTGTGACATTCAACACATCTTCATACGTAAAAGTTTTCTATATGTAGGACAATTTCTAAAAGTACAGTTCTTGGGTCAAATAGTATCAACAGATATATTATTGTCAGATTGGTTTTGTACCCATTTATACTGCCACTAGTGTGTTTCTTTCACCACATTTATTCTACTCCTGGCCGTTATAATTCTTTTTCATTTTGCTACTTTGATGAGCAAAGAATTGTTTCTGCTTGGTATTGAAGTGTCATTTTTTAAATGCATCAGTATAGATCATGTTAGACAAGCCTAGATAAGAGTGTTTATAAAGTTGTTGTAGAATTATTTGCCCAGAGTTGGTGTTTAATGCTGTTAGTATTTAATGTATATTGGTGTTTAATGTTGACTACTAAATTCAAAACTCTCTTTTTCAGGCCCTATCAGATTTGGATATGTCCTTCATATTTGATTGGATTTACAGTGGTTTCAGCAGTGTGCTACAATTTTTAGGTAATGTTGGCCCTTCATATTTTATCCCATTTAATCTTTTTTATATAATAATGCTTATTTGTGTAGAGCCTCTTTATATATAAGCCAGTAGTTAAGAATGTGGGCTTTGAAATCATACAAATGTGTTCAATTATTAATTGCATCCATTTTATTTATTTATTTATTTAATTTTATTTTTGAGGCAGAGTCTCACTTTGTTGCCCAGGCTAGAGTGAGTGCTGTGGCATCAGCCTAGCTCACAGCAACCTCAAACTCCTGGGCTCAAGCAATCCTGCTGCCTCAGCCTCCCGAGTAACTGGGACTACAGGCATATGCCACCACACCCAGCTAATTTTTTCTATATATATTAGCTGGCCAATTAATTTCTTTCTATTTATAGTAGAGATGGGGTCTTGGTCTTGCTCAGGCTGGTTTCGAACTCCTGACCTCTAGCAGTCCGCCTGTCTCAGCCTCCCAGAGTGCTAGGATTACAGGCGTGAGCCACCAAGCCCAGCCATTGCATCCCTTTTAAATTATGTAATATTGGGTTACTTACTTTTTCTACATTAACCCAAGTTTCGTTATGTGTAAAATGGTAATAATAATTTCTACCTGTTAAGGTTATTAGGAATTTTTTTTTTTTGAGATAGGGCCGACTTTCCTCTTTATAGATTTTATTTTTGCCTCAGATTCTCATTCTTTTTTTTTTTTATTTTTTTCACTAATGTACCCCAGAAAGATTCTCATTCTTTTGTTGAAACCTTTGACTTATCACATTTTCAGTGAAATACACTTTTGATTAATTTTTATATTGGGATATATACAATTTTATTATTGTAATAATAATATTTCGACCAGGCACAGTGACTCACACCTGTAATCCTAGCACTTTCAGAGGCTGAGGTGGGAGAATCCTTTGAAGCCAGGAGTTTGAGACCAGCCTGAACAAGAGCAAGACCCCCATCTCTATTAAAAAAATAGAAAAATTAGCCGGGTATGATGGTACATACCTGTAGCCCCAGCTACTTGGGAGGCTGAGGCAGGAGGATCACTTGAGCCCAAGAGTTTGAGGCTGCAGTGAGCTATGATAATGCCACTGCACTCTAGTGTGGGCGACAGAGCAAGACCTTGTCTGAAAGAATAAACAAATAAATGAAATGATACTGCAATTTTCTGTCTTAGTTGAATTCAATATTTTCAATTTTTTTTATAACCAAGGTTTTGTTTTTTTCCTTCTGTAAAAATTAAATTCCTCACACATTTATTTATTTATTTTTGAGACAGAGCCTCACTCTGTTGCCTGGGCTAGAGTGCCATGGTGTCAGCCTAGCTCACAGCAACCTCAAATTCCTGGGCTCAAGCAATCCTTCTGCCTCAGCCTTCCGAGTTGCTGGGACAACAGGCATGCGCCACAATGCCTGGCTAATTTTTTCTATATATTTTTAGTTGGCCAATTAATTTATTTCTATTTTTAGTAGAGACGGGGTCTCGCTCTTGCTCAGGCTGGTCTCGAACCCCTGAGCTGAAGTGATCCCCCTGTCTCGGCCTCTAAGAGTGCTAGGATTATAGGGGTGAGCCACTACACTGGCCCTGGCCAACTTTTTAACAAAAAATTATCACCATAGTTTTTTTTTTTTTCTTTTTTTTTTTTTTTTTGAGACAGAGTCTCGCTTTGTTGCCCAGGCTAGAGTGAGTGCCATGGGATCAGCCTCGCTCACAGCAACCTCCAGCTCCTGGGCTCAAGTGATCCTCCTGCCTCAGCCTCCCGAGTAGCTGGAACTACAGGCATGTGCCACCATGCCCGGCTAATTTTTTTTTTTTCTGTATATTTTTAGTTGGCCAATTAATTTCTTTCTATTTATAGTAGAGACGGGGTCTCGCTCTTGCTCATGTTGGTCTTGAACTCCTGAACTCAAACGATCCACCCACCTCGGCCTCCCAGAGAGCTAGGATGACAGGCGTGAGCCACCGCTCCCGGCCATCACCATAGTTTTTATTATCAAAAATACTTTATTTATATTCATGAACAATCTCTAATTTTTCCTTCAGTCTAGCTTCATAAATATATACTGAAAAGTATTTTATTGATTGAGAGTGAGAGAAAGAGATTGATTCAGAGTGAGAGAAAGAGAAACGGTCTTGCTCTATTGCCTAGGCTGGAGTGCAGTGGCATGATGATAGCTCACTGTAACCTTGAATTTCTGGGCGCAAGCGAACTCCTGCCTCAGCCTCTGGAATAATTGGGAATGCCAAGTATTTTATGAAAGTTTCCCTAATAGAATAGGGCACAAACATTTACTCCTAAATTGTCAAAGTAATCAGCATTTTGGCATATGTTAAGGCAACACACATATTCTATTGACTAGGGCAAAGTTTAGTTTTATAATTATTTGAAGTCCCAAATCAGTAATAGATTTAAAATAGCTCTTTTATTTTATTTTATTTTTTTAGAGGTAGAGTCTCGCCCTGTCACCCGTGCTACAGTGCAGTGGTGTGATCACAGCTCATTGCAAGCTCAAACTCCTAGGCTTAGATGATCCTCACACCTCAGCTTCTGGAGTAACTAGGACTACAGGCCCAGCTTAACATAGCTCTTTTAAAACTGAAAATAGGTTTAGAAATTCAAGTTTAGTTGGGCCAGGTTTAAAGTCATTTGAATAATTTGTGTCAGATATTACTTTGACCAATCATAGCTCTTACTCTGCAGGATTATATAAGAAAACTGGTAAATTGGTATTTCTTGGATTGGATAATGCGGGAAAAACAACATTGCTACACATGCTAAAAGATGACAGACTTGGACAACATGTCCCAACATTGCATCCCAGTAAGTATTTTCCCCCATATGATATAATACTTGATCAAATGATGCTGAGTCGTAGACATGAACCACAAGTTTTCTATTTGGGGGGAGTTTCTGGCACATGAATTATGATCAGGTGATTTGATGTGTTCCTAAAATAGCTTAGTAAATATTGGGAGACCCAGCTCCCAAAGAGTATATTTAGATCTTGAAATAACATTTATACCTTGCTATTGGTTAGTACTGCCTTTTCCAGCTAGAGGAATTAAAAAGTTATTCTCTCAGATACTGTGACATGATTGGTAAATAGTCCACCATTACCTTGTTTACATAACCTGACTTTCTAACAAATTTTAAAACTGTACTATTTCACTCATTAATTCAGTAGACAGATTATAGTTGTGTTTCTTTTCTGTGTCTTTTCTGTTGTTACTCTATTTAGAGACAAGGTCTAGTTCTTTCGCCCAGGCTGGAGTGCAATGATCCAGTCATAGCTCACTGCAGCATTGAACTCCCGGGCTCAAGTATTCCTCCTTCCTCAGCCTCCTGAATAGCTGGGACTATAGGCATGCACGAGCAAGCCTGGCTTTTTTTTTTTTTTTTTTTTTTAGAGACAGGGTCTCATATATTGCCCAGACTGTTCTGGAACTCCTGGCCTAAAGTAGTCCTCCTACCTCAGCCTCCCAAAGTACTGGGATTACAGACATGCGCTACCATACCTGGCCAGATTATAGTTTTACATATAGCTAGTAACTTCAATTTATTAACCAATTAGTTTTTCAGTCCTAACAACTTCAACAATAATATACACCATACACTTAATCCAAAAACAAGGCATATGTTGATACACTTATAAAAAGTTTTTTTTTTTTTCCCTCCAAGACAATGCCTAGGTACACTTATAGAAAGTTTTAAAACAGTTTTTAAAATAATTTGTTGTGTGTTTTTTTAGGAAGACCACCTGAAAAACATTAATAATGACTCTATAAATTACTTAATACATTCCATTCTATATTAAAGGTTATGTAATGAGTAGTGTTTGAAAAAGTAACATTAAGGTGACAAAATTATAGAAACAGAAATCTAATCTATAAATACTTGTAACCTTTTACCAGTGAAAAGATCTGAATCAAGTAGACACAGAGTTTAAAGACAATTTATAGATTAATTATGAAATATTGAGTATAGCCTTAATAATGAGTATAAAATTGAGAACTAGCCCAAAAAGTAGATAATACTATAATTATTTAGTTCAGTAAATGTTCTAAGAACAAGGAAGAAGAATAGAACAGAACAAAACAAAGTTTCATTTTATCTATAAAACTGTTAATTAGGTTGGAAAAGGAGGATTTCATAAAATTGATAAATCTTATATTAGGAAAAGAGAGTGGGGTTTGTCAAATAAAATTTTGATACAAGAACGATACTGTTAAAGAAAACATGATCATGGTGAAATTGAGTATATAAAATTGCCTACCAAAACAGCATAATTGGAAGAGACTACAGAGTGGTCTTATATTAGGTGTAAGTCATTTTTTAATTTTTTGATGTTGCTCTCTTTCATTTATTCAGCAAATATTTATTGAGCACCTACTTTATGTGAGACATTGTTCTAGACACTAGGGGTACAACAGTGGCACAAAACTGATTCTGTCTCAACCTTCCTGTAGCTCACATTCATTTCAACTTATATTTCACAATTAAAGCATTTATGAAAAAGGCAACATACATGTGTCCTACAATATGACAATTCAGGAAAAATGAAAACATATATTTACCAAAAGCCTTGTAGAAAAATGTTTATACTTGCTTTATTTGTAATAGCCAAAAACTGGAAACACCTCAGATAATCATCAAAAAAAGAATGGATAAATGATGGAATTCTACTCAGCAAGAAAGAGGAATAAACTACTGATACATTCAGTAGTAGTATGCTACATGGAAGAAGCTGGTCACAAAAAATTACTTACTGTATGATACTATTTATGAAATTCTAGAACAGGCAAAAGTGACCTGTGAATACAATTCAGATCAGTGGTTGCTTCTGGAGGTGGAGGTGGGGATTGACTAGGAAGGAATACCAGAGGACTCTCTGGGATATTAACAGTAACAGTGTTCTGTATCTTAACACATTGATTGGCATGTAAGTTGTATTTAACTTTTGCTAGTTCACACTAGTTTTGAGCCTGAGGCCTCATGAAGCATGTGTAACTGCAGTTGGTTCGTGAAAATCTTACTTGTTGATGTTCTTATTGTTATAATTAATATTGACAATTTAATTGCATATAACTCACACACGGAAAACAATAAAAAGTAACAAATTTTTTGTTAAATTAGGATCATTTTGCTTTCTAATTTTTTATTCTATTTTTGTATTCAAACACCATGGACTCAAGGAAGAGTTTTTTTTCTGGTGTGGGAGTCAATGTGTTATTTAAATTGGGGCTTCTTTTACACAGCAGGGAGTATTTTGGGGATTGTAAACATAGAAGCGGTTTGCCTAACATATCCAACCATTATCTTTTCCTTATGAATAGTGACTTTGAACAGAGATTGTAATTAAATATTTCATTCAGTTGGCAATCTACTTATAGAATTTCTTTTTTTTTTTTTTTTTTGAGACAGAGTCTCACTTTATTGCCCAGGCTAGAGTGAGTGCCATGGCATCAGCCTAGCTCACAGCAACCTCAAACTCCTGGGCTCAAGCAATCCTGCTGCCTCAGCCTCCCAAGTAGCTGGGACTACAGGCATGCGCCACCATGCCCGGCTAATTTTTTTTCTATATATATATTAGTTGGCCAATTAATTTCTTTCTATTTATAGTAGAGATGGGGTCTCGCTCTTGCTCAGGCTGGTCTCGAACTCCTGAGCTCAAACGATCCGCCCACCTCGGCCTCCCAGAGAGCTAGGATTACAGGCTTGAGCCACCGCGCCCGGCCTAGAATTTCTTAACAAGATAAAACTACTCTGGGGAAGGGTAGTTACTCTGAAATTTTTATTGTCATTGTGGGGAACTACCGCTTTCACCATGAAGGAATAACAAGAGTAATTCCCTCCATAAGCAACTAGAAAACTGGTAAAAAATATACCACAACTGTTTTCAGACACTGGGCAATAGCCAGCACAGAACTGTGATTCCTGAGAGAAAGAAATCAAACTCATCTTTATTCTAGCTTTATGCCAAGAGGTAATTTGCAGACCATGGTGCAAGCAGAGGGTACCCAAAGATAATCTTGCTGAATGGAGGACACAGAGAACAGAATTTGGGGAGACCAAGGGGACTAGACTTGCTGGGAGAGAGCTATGGAGATTAAAAGGATCCCAGAAATTTGCATGGCAGAATACCAATCTGTACATGCACAGGGTAAAACTCCACAAGGCCAGAGAATAATTTGGGGGAAAGTACAATTATAGGGAGCTATTAGTCAAATTACTAGAGCTCACCTGGGGCTGGTTCCCACAAGCCAGAATGGGAAGACCTGATTTGATACACAGAGTATTCGGTAGAGACCCCAGAAGGATCAGATCTTAGTAATGGGGCTGAACTAGCCTCCTAAGTAAAGGCTACTTTAGATTTGCCCTAACCTTTTTTTTTTTTTTTTTTTTTTGAGACAGGTCTCGCTTTGTTGCCCAGGCTAGAGTGAATGCCATGGCATCAGCCTAGCTCACAGCAACCTTAAACTCCTGGGCTCAAGCAATCCTTCTGCCTCAGCCTCCCGAGTAGCTGGGACTACAGGCATGCACCACTCATTTTTTCTATATATATTAGTTGGCCAATTAATTTCTTTCTATTTATAGTAGAGACAGGGTCTCCCTCTTGCTCAGGCTGGTTTTGAACTCCTGACCTCGAGCAATCCACCCGCCTCAGCCTCCCAGAGTGCTAGGATTACAGGTGTGAGCCACTGCACCTGGCCAGATTTGCCCTGGCTTTAAAAATTGATCTGTAAACAACCATCTACCAAAACAAAGTCCAACCTTTTTCAAAGGAATACAACAAATTCCAGCATCTATTAATAGTATGAAATTACTAGACATGCAAAGAAGCAGGAAAGTACAACCCATACCAAGAGAAAAATCAATCAGAAACATACCAAAAAGTGACAAAAATGATATAAAATTAGCAGATATGGACGTTAAGACAATTGTTATGAATGTGTTCAAGGATTTACAGGAAAACATGAACATAATGAAGAGAGAAATGGAAGATATAAAACATAGCTACATGGAACTTCTATAAATGAAAAATACAATATCTGAAAGGAAAGTTTCATTGGATGGTATTAACAGATTAGGCTGGGCACAGTGGCTCATGCCAATAATCCTAGCATTTTGAGGGGTTGAGGTGGGAAGATCACTTGAGGCCAGAAGTTTGAGACCAACCTGGGAAACATATTGAGACCCCATCTCTACAAATATAGAAAAATTAGCCAGGTATGGTGGTACACGCCTATAATCCCAGCTACTGGGGAGGCTGAAGCGGGGATCACTGGAGCCCAGGGGTTTGAGGTTGCAGTGAGCTATGATGATGCCACTGCAATCAAGCTTGGACAACAGAGTGAGACGCTGTTATAAAATAAAACAAAACAAAACCAAAAGAAAAAAAAGCCAGCAAATTAGTGCCAGTATTGCAGAAGAAAGACCAATGAACTTAAGGCAGTATAATACAAACTATGCATAATGAAGCACAGAGAGAAAAATGACTGAAAGAAAAACAAACAGAGCTTCCATGATTGTGAGATAATATCAAGCGGTCTAACAAACCTGTAAGTGAAATCCCAAAAGGGAAAAGGAGGGGCAGAAAAAATATTTGAAGAAATAATGGCCAAAATTTTTTGTTATAATTGTGTTTGTTGATAAAGATTGTCTCATGGCAGCCATAAGAGAAAATTATTCTTTCACTTGTATCATTTAAGATGAATTACACAAAAAATTATTAGAACAGTCATTAGCACTCATAGCAAATAATTGTCTGAATAGATTAACATTTTCAACAGGAGGAGTAGAGAAGGAAAAAATAAATAAATGTTAGTTTTGTGGTGGGTAGTGAATACCAGAATTGAATATTATAGTGATTTGTGTTATAATGTCAATATGAATTGGAGTATATCTAATTATAATGAAGTATTGTTTTACCAGTTCCTTAATATTTGATATAACCTTATTTGCAATAAAAGTAAATCAAATGTCAAGTAGTAATTAATATATGCTATGAAGAGATTTCTGATTTTCATACTGTAAAAATATTTTTTATTATTATTTAGCTTCAGAAGAACTGACTATTGCTGGCATGACTTTTACAACTTTTGATCTGGGTGGACATATTCAAGGTAAGATTCTATTTTTTTTTTTTTATTTCGGCATATTATGGGGGTAAGGATTCTATTATTATAGTCGCTTTGTTTTAACTTAATGAACATGTGGCCATTATATTCCAGTGCATTCTAGTCTTTTTTTTTTTTGAGACAGAGTCTTGCTCTGTCGCCCCAGTTAGATAGAGTGCAATGGCATAGCTTACTGCAACTTTCAACTCCTGAGCTCAAGCAGTCCTCCCCCCTTGGCCTTCCACAGTGCTAGGATTACAGGCGTGAGCCACTGTGCCTGGCTATAGTTTTTATTTCCTGCTATTTCCCTTCAGTTGTCTTTACTCCAATCAAATCAAACCTTCCTGGTATTATCCCGCCTCTGTGCTTTTGCTCATGCCATCCCCATATCTAATGAATAACCCCTCAGTGCCTAGTGAACATCCTGCTACCTCCCCTGGGAAGCCACTTCCAGCCAGGAGTGCTCTCAACTGTGCTTCCAGTGGCACTGAGTCCATCTGTGTACATGTCTACAAAAAGTTTGGGAAGACTGTCTTTTCTCCTATGCTAAACTTTCTGGGACTAAAATCTTGCTTATTTTTGTATCCCCGAAAGTACTTGGCAGCATGCAGCACATAGTAAGTCATAACTAATACATATTACAGAGTTGGGCATTCTAAAATCCTGATATGGCCGGGCATGGTGGCTCACGCCTGTAATCCTAGCACTCTGGGAGGCTGAGGCGGGCGTATTGCTCAAGGTCACGAGTTCAAAACCAGCCTGAGCAAGAGCGAGACCTCGTCTCTACAATAAATAGAAAGAAATTAATTGGCCAACTAATATACATAGAAAAAATTAGCCAGGCATGGTGGCGCATGCCTGTAGTCCCAGCTACTCGGGAGGCTGAGGCAGCAGGATTGCTTGAGCCCAGGAGTTTGAGGTTGCTGTGAGCTAGGCTGACGCCACGGCACTCACTCTAGTCTGGACAACAAAGTGAGACTCTGTCTCAAAAATAAAATAAAATCCTGATATGACACATAGGTGAAGAGATTTTAAGTGGTTGTGGCTAGTGAAATCACTTTTGAGACATATGATGTTCAACATGTACATAAAATAATTTCTGGAATATGATTAGAATTGGAATCTAATGGAGTTTGTCTGAGACTTCATTTCTACATTGTTTTCAAGATATATTTTGAAACTTAAGTCAAAGAAGAAAGTTATTTTCCCTGGAGTACCCTAAGAACTGTTTTCTCCTTTAAAAAAGAATGTCATGGAAAAAAATCATCCTGTGGTTTCATAGACTTTAGTTAATTATTAACACTTGAGCTTGTTTTGTTTTTGTTTGGGGGGGGTTGTTATTATTTTAGAGACAGAGTCTCACTCTGTTGCCCTGAGCAGAGTACAGTGGCATCATCATAGCTCACAGCAACCTCAAACTGTTAGGCTTAAGCAATCCTCCTTCCTCAGCCTCCCCAGTAGCTGGGACTACAGGTATATCCAACCACGTCCAGCTAATTTTTTCTATTTTTCAGTCTAATGCTCTCCCAACTGAGCTATTTTGGCTGGTGACTAATTTTTCTATTTTTAGTAGAGATGGGATCTTGCTTTTGCTCAGGCTGAATTGCTTATATTTTGTATTTGTATAGTAGCAGTCTTCTAGTGAACTTAATTTGCATCATTCATTGTCCAATGGTATAAAAGCAAATATTCTACTTCTTACTTGGAGAAAATTGGGAGAGAGTAAAGTATTTGACTTGCCCACCAAGGAAACCCTGAAATTTCTTCTTTAGCATTCTGGGAAGATTTTGGCACCACTGGGTAAAAGATTAACTTGAATATATAGTGAAGTAGCAGGTGTCAAGGGATAACTCCCCCCGTCCCCCAGACAGAGTCTCCCTCTGTTGCCTGGGCTATATGCCGCCGATGTCAGCCTAGCTCACAGCAACCTCAAACTCCTGGGCTCAAGTGATCCTCCTGCCTTAGCCTCCTGAGTAGCTGTGCCTACAGGCATGTGCCACTACACCCAGCTAATTTTTCTATATTTAGTAGAGACAGGGTCTCACTCTTGCTCAGGCTGGCCTCAAACTCCTGAGCTCAAGCAATCTTCCTGCCTCGGCTTCCTAGAGTGGTAGGATTACAGGCATGAGCCACTGGGCCCAGCCATGTTAAGGGATAACTATACTCAATATCTTGTTGGGCTGTTCAATCAAACCATCTGGTAGGTTTGACCAGTAAATAAAATCTAAATTCTGATTGTTTTTGTTAGCTCGAAGAGTGTGGAAAAACTACCTTCCTGCTATCAATGGCATTGTATTTTTGGTGGATTGTGCAGACCATGAAAGGCTGTTAGAGTCAAAAGAAGAACTTGATGTAAGTTAAATAATTAAAACTAAATATAGTTAAATCACTCTGGTAAGCCTGAAGAAGTAGGTTGAAGTTACAGATATCAGAGTACAGTTTTTCTGCAGTCTCACAAGAAACTGCTGACAAGTTGTTCAGCTCGGTGATTGCTTTAAGTAGTGATTACTTTACTTAGAATGCATAGGGAGTACCTTTGAGTAATTGTAGCTACTGAGGAAGCCCTAACACAGACATCCTTCCTGATGACTTGAGGAACCCACCCTGGACTGAGTGTGTCCTTCTAGTGTAGTTCATGTTGCTGTATTCCTGGAGTGAGTTGCTCTTGAGTCCCAGGATGCCACTTCTTCAGGGGTTGCCACCCCTGGAAATGGTGTGACATGCTGTCTTTGACACTCCCAGGAATAAACAGAGGCATATTTAGCTACCTTCTCTCCCCTCTCCCAGGTCAGATGCTTCGTAAGGTCCTCAAGAGTGGCAGGCATGGCCAGCACTAGGTCTGGGGCCACAGAGTAAGCAGGTCTGTCATCTGACTGAAGGTTGACCCCATCATGCCTCCGCCCCAGGGCAGGCAACCAAATACTTCTTTATGTGGAAAAGTCTAGGTAGGTTCTGTAGTTATGGAACATGGCTGGGGAATTCTCAGTTTCCTACTTTGTGCCAGATACTGTGCATATTATTTCATTTAATTCTCAAATCAGCTCCATAAGTTAGGTGCTAGTATTCCCAGTTCTCCCTGAGCTTCAGTGAGGCTAGCCTGCCCAAAGCCACAGCTCAGAAGTAGCAGAAAGCAGGCCTTTCTGCCTCCAAGGGCTTGACTCTAGCCCCTCTACCTCACTGGCTTATGGAGTGCACAGAGTGAGCATTTACAGAAGGAGCCCTAGGGAGAAGGAAGACGTGAGCTTACAGTTTCATAGAGCTCACTTTAAAATGTGGGAAACATTTGCCAAAGAAAGTTGTCATGACATGATATGGTAAGGATTGAGTTCCTTGACTGTTTAATCTTATCAAAATAAGCCCTTTGGATGCTTTCATATCAGCTTCTTGTCTTTTGTATTGTTTTGTTTTTTTCAGTCACTAATGACAGATGAAACCATTGCTAATGTGCCTATACTGATTTTTGGGAATAAGATCGACAGACCTGAAGCCATCAGTGAAGAGAGATTACGAGAGATATTTGGTTTATATGGTCAGACAACAGGAAAGGTAAAAAAAATTTTTTTGACAAGTATGAGTATTTAATTCTATAGTGCAAATGTCTTTTTAAATTACTATTGTCTAGCTCCACAAGCCCATTATCTTTTTTTTGTTGTTTTTTGAGACAGGGTTCGCTCTTGCCCAGGCTAGAGTGCAGTAGGGGTTTTCTTCTGAACATATACTTTTTTTTGGAGACAGAGTCTCACTCTGTCACCCAGGCTAGAGTATACAGTGGCATCAGCCAAGCTCACAGCAACCTTGAACTCCTGGGCTCCAGTGATCCTCCTGCTCCAGCCTCCCAGAGTGCTAAGATTACAGGTGTGAGCCACTGCACCCGGCCTGAACATACACTTTCAATAAACTTTAAGACACATTATTTTTGCATTCTTTTTTACTAGGATTTGGCGGGGGCGATGGGGACATTAGTGTTGAAAAATTTCAGATAAACAATAGAAGAGCCCTGGAGTTTACAGACAGAATTTCCTTGGTTTGCATATACTATTTCAGGGTGGAGAACTACTACAGCATATAGCTGGAGATTCTTCTGTTAGACAAGGAAAACTTTGGTCTGTTTTTTATGTCTTCTTTTTAATAAGTCACCTCCACATTAATTTTCAGAAATGTCTTGTTTGGTCATAAGCCTACTCAGAGAATGTTTGTTTTTAATATCCATGAAGCCAGTTTGGACTTTTTCTAATATCATTTTTATTCTTGTGTCCCTCACAAGCTAACCTCTTTCTCACTATGTGAGAGAAGGAGGCTTCCTGTGTGTTTAGGGGACTTGGAGGCCAAGTAGCTATGACTTTAACACAGTTGGGACTTTATCACAGTCACCCTTTGTTCTAAAGTAGAACCTATAATTCTGCTGGGGAATGGGGCTTTTATTTGATAAAACCCCAACATAATGTCTCTCTTCTCTTCCAGGGCAGTGTATCTCTGAAAGAACTGAATGCCCGACCCTTAGAAGTTTTCATGTGCAGTGTGCTTAAAAGACAAGGATATGGAGAGGGCTTCCGCTGGATGGCGCAGTACATTGATTAACACCGACCTGTGTTGGTTCCAGGTCTCGACATTCAGGCCTGCTCAGAGATTTGATCACTCAACATGCATAACTTGAATTCAATAGACTTTTGTTGCTTATAAAACAGATGTTTTTTTAGATTATTAATATTATATCAACTTAATTTGAGTGAGAATTGAAAACTGATTCAAGTTAGTTTGAATATCACACTATTAGTTTTCTAATTCCATAAAAGTAATTAGTTTTTACAGTTTATAATCTGACATTACCCCAGCGCCATTTATAAAGAACGACTTTCAAGGAGTACATTTGAAGCACTTTTTAATAACATGAAACTGCAAATATCTACCATATTTAAAAGCTCATCATGTTAAATTTTTTATGTACTTTTTTGGAACTAGTTTTTAAATTTTAGATTGTATGTCCACCTATTTTAAGTGTACAGTTAATAATTAGCTTATCAATGGTTGCATGATGCCTTACAGTTTTCAATAATATTTTTTCTTATGCAAACGTCATGCAATAAAACGAACTCTAATGTTTGGCATCTTTGTTGGGCATATGTTTCATTTAAATGTGTCTTACCTAGCTAGTATACTCTGAAAATCTGAATTTTTAAAATATTATATGTACAAAGGGGTTGTTGGAAAAGGAGATTCCTTCAGAATATTTAGAATAATGTTTAAGCCCCTATAGGCCTTTGCATTGACCGTGAGACGGTTGTGTCAATTGCATCTGATACTCCATTTCTCTCTCAATCATATGTATTTATATCAGTAATGCTGCCGTTACCAGCGCTGTTGGGGGAGTCCATGTCCTATTCCCTACGAGGTTGACCTTTGAAGGAAAATACATCTATACTACTCAAAGGGTAATTCCCAGCTTGGTAGACCCTATAATTCTATCCCAGTTGTCTAATTCTGAAGTACTCCAGTCTTATCAGTGCGCAGTTTGGTAATCTGTGCCTCTTCACCAAAAGTAGTGACAGGCGCCAGTCTCTCCACATTTAGAGGTACTCCCAGTCTCTTTATATTTGATGGTACTCTCCAGGGCAAGCAGCAGGGAGGATCTTTTACGCAGTTGCATTGTGGAGACCTACATATCTAAGGGGAAAAAAACAGCTTGTTCTGCTTTAGAAGTCACTGGGAAGTGTGGGGAGTTTGCTCCTATCCTATGGCTTTTTTGCATCCTTTGGCATATTTTATTTCCTGGTAGAAGAAAACAAATGCTTCTAATTTTCTTTTTTCTTAGTTACTCTCAGGTAGCTCTTACTTTATAGCACAAAAAGTTTTGTTTTCGGATACTTGCCATGTGATAGTGTCTACAAGCCTCACTGCCAAACTTACTAATGAGATTTTAGTTGTTTAAAAGTATTGTAACTTCCTAAGAAATTTTCTTTCTTTCATGTTTGAGATTCCCATCCTTAGTAAGATAAGATGAAAGGTAAGTGCCAAAAATGTATTTTTAAAGACTCCCAAGTTTAAGATTTTTCTTCTGATTATAAGCCAAGTTTTTATAGTGTATTTTAGCCAATTCCACTGAAAATAAATTATTCTAATTCTATCAAGAATAATTTTAATATCAAATTAGTGTTTTCTCTAGACATTGTCCAAGTCAGTTATTATACCCCTTCTGTCATCAATAATGTAACCTTATCTGCAATAAAGCAGATAAGGAGAAGACTGGAAGGGGTTACTGTTTTAGTTAGCTAAGCCAACAAGGTCATTTCTTAATATGACATTTGGTTTTAGTAGTGATGTGGGTATTTTGTTTTACTTTCTTTTTCTTTTCTTTTTTTTTTTTTTTTTTGAGACAGTCTCGCTTTGTTGCCCAGGCTAGAGTGAGTGCCGTGGCGTCAGCCTAGCTCACAGCATCCTCAAACTCCTGGGCTCAAGCAATCCTGCTGCCTCAGTCGCCCAAGTAGCCGGGACTACAGGCATGCGCCACTGTGCCCAGCTAATTTTCTCTCTATATATTAGTTGGCCAATTAATTTCTTTCTATTTATAGCAGAGACGGGGTCTCGCTCTTGCTCAGGCTGGTTTCAAACTCCTGACCTCGAGCAATCCGCCCGCCTCGGCCTCCCAGAGTGCTAGGATTACAGGTGTGAGCCACCGCGCCCGACCACTTTCATTTTTATAAATGAAAATAGCTTCTTAGCTAGAAACATCAGTAGCACTATGGGGAAAATAGAAAATGCCATGTAGCATATGATTTATTCTGCTGGATAGGCTTTTTTTTTTTTTTTTTGATATAGTCTTGCTCAGTAGTCCTGGCTAGAGTGCAGTGGCATCATCATAGCTCACTGCAACCTCAAACTCCTGGGTTCAAATGATCATCCTGCCTCAACCTCCCAAGTAGCTGGGACTACCGGTGCTTGCCACAGTGCCCAGCTAATTTTTCTATTTTTAGTAGAGAAAGACTTGCTCAGGCTGGTCTTGAACTCCTTAGCTCAAGCAGTCCCCCTGCCTTGGCCTCCCAGAGTGCTAGGATTATAGACATGAGCCACTGCTCCTGGCCTGCTAGATAGATTTAAAGTACTCATTCCTAAAGTTCTGACTAAACAGAACTAAGCCTTTTGAAAAATAACTGCTTTTTGTTCATGCATGTCTTCACTGCCTTCGGGGACATGTTTTTCTTCAAGTAGTCCCTATAATATCCATTGTGATACTTGAGAAGCTAATTATTTGTGTTGTAAATTGGTATAAAGGAAAAAAACTTACTGATTTCTCTAGTGGGGAAAAAAATGCTTCCTTGTACAAAATATTTCACTCCAGAACCCTCATTCTAAGAGGGTCAAAGATCCCTGATCAAAGAAACAAATAAAGTCACTTTGTGGACCACAGCTATAGTTGTGGATATTTGCCTAAAGTTGTAAGATTCTTAGGGCCTGAGCCTCTAGAAATGAAAGTGCACTTAGCAGGAACCAGATTTCCTCCAGAGTGCCCAGCCAGAGGACTTACCATCCAGCTCTGAGAATCCCTCCAGAGAACATAAACTGGGTCATTGCCCTTTTTCAAGAGAAGCAAGTTAGGAGAATGGCAAGAAGCAATAGAAGCACATGGGGAAGACAACTCTGCATGTGGCACACGCCTGTGTGAATGAATGTGTGCACCTATGGGGTGTTTTCCAGGTAAATGTTAGTATTGGGGATGTAGGTTAATTTTGTGCTCCACAGTGTAAGATGTTAAAGTGTAGTTGTAACATGGTTGTGTTTAAGTTAACACTGGATTCCATACAAATCAGGCACTGTTCAAAAGATGTTTCAAAATCTGAAGTCCAAAACTCTAAAAATTATAAGGTCTCAGCCCACTTTCATGTTTTTTTTCTGTTTTTTTTCTTTTTTTTTGAGACAGAGTCTCACTTTATTGCCCAGGCTAGAGTGAGTGCCATGGCGTCAGCCTAGCTCACAGCAACCTCGAACTCCTGGGCTCAAGCAATCCTGCTGCCTCAGCCTCCCAAGTAGCTGGGACTACAGGCATGCGCCACCATGCCCGGCTAATTTTTTCTATATATATGTTAGCAGGCCAATTAATTTCTTTCTATGTTATAGTAGAGATGGGGTCTTGCTCTTGCTCAGGCTGGTCTCGAACTCCTGAGCTCAAATGATCCACCCACCTCGGCCTCCCAGAGAGCTAGGATTACAGGCGTGAGCCACCGCGCCTGGCCCACTTTCATGTTTTTAAAGAGATTCTTACCCCACACCTGTTTCAATGACTGCTGTTAATTACACCTTTTGGGTCATAGCTGGTTAAATTGATAGATTTCAGCTTATCTTTATCTGAGTGAATTTTTAGAATAGAGATTATTACATTTTTAAATTGGGGAAAGGCATTTACTAAAATACATGGCAAAAATTCTTCACTGTTGGCTTAGTCAAACCAGTATCTTTGTATGAGTGCCAAAGAGGTATGAATTCAGATGTTGCCTGCATAGATCTAAATTTTAGTTTTGTGTGCTTGCATCCATATACAGATTTACTGTGGTTTACAATAGAAATGCAGAACATAGTTTCTTTTCCTTAGTTTTCAACTGGCTCACACTTCTCTATAGTGCTTTCCAGCACTAAAACTACTTGTAAATCATTAAGACAAAGTGATAGCCGTGATAATAGTGTTTCTTGCCTTCTGGAAAATTATTTCATTAACCACATTTCAAAACCCAGCATTTTCACAAGTTCCATCATTAAAAACAGTGTACTTCTACTTAACATGATTTGAGAGTTTCAGGGGAAAGGTTTACATTTTCTGAAACTCTGTATTTGATATGTGACTCAATGTCGTATTCTGGTATTATTAGTCACTTACCTGACCAAAGTTTGCAAGGATTTATTGACCAGAGTACACTGAGAATAGCTTATATAAAGGAAAATCTCTCAAAAGTCTTTCTTCGGTTCATTTTATTTAGAGTGTATTGTTTGGATTTTTTTTTGAGACTGCATCTCGCTCTGTTGCCCAAGTTAGAGTGCAGTGGCATGATCACAGCTCACAGCAACCTCAAACTCCTGGGCTCAAGCGATCCTCCTGCCTCAGCCTCTGAAGGCATGCCACCACGCCCAGCTTCTTTATTTTTTATAGAGGCTGTCTAGCTCATGGTCAGGCTGGTTTTGATCTCCTGGCCTCAGGCAGTCCTCTAGTCTTGGCCTCCCAAAGGGGTGAGCCACCACTCTCAGCCTATGGATTATTTTAAACATATGTAAAATATTGTGAAGCATCAAAAAATCTTCAGGACAGCATGAAAAGATAGAAATGAGCAAATATAAATTTCTTAATAAAATTAATGGGAAATAAAATGTAACTTAACATAAAAACCAGAGGTTTTTGCTATATTGATTTCAGTTCAGAAAAACAGTACTTTTCAATTAAGGATTAATTATCAAAAGCTACATGTTGATGTTTTTGGTCATTTCCATATTTCCATTATTGTCCTTTTGAAATTCAAGTTAGTGCTTTTTGACCAAAAAAAAAAAAAAAAAAGCAGCAGCAGCTCTTGGAATATGTGACTGCTCTTCTGTGGAAAGTTACTATGTTTTTACTTCTGAACCCAGTAACCATCTCTCCTCATGCATCCCTGTCCCACACCTGGATTTAAAAGATGCCTGAGTGTAAAGGGAATCGACAGATTCTATTGAAGATTCAGCTCAATCAATTAATTTTTGTTCTCATAATTTAGAATATTAAGAAGCTAATATATTTAGACCGGGCGCCGTGGCTCACACCTGTAATGCTAACACTCTGGGAGGCCAAGGCAGGAGGATCACTCGAGGTCAGCAGTTCGAGACCAGCCTGAGCAAGAGTGACACCCCGACTCTACCAAAAATAGAAAAAAATTAGCCAGACAACTAGAATATATAGAAAAAATTAGCTGGGCATGGTGGCGCATGCCTGTAGTCCCAGCTACTAGGGAGGCTGAGGCAGGAGGATCGCTTGAGCCCAGGAGTTTGAGGTTGCTGTGAGCTAGG
>VSMD01065817.1:0-20527 GCA_008750895.1 Mirza zaza
TTGTCACAATGGTGAGAGTTGAGGCATGGTTTTTCCTTTTGAAATTTGTATTTCCTATGCTGTTTTTCCCGATTAAAGATAAGTAGGTATTGAATGTTCCCAACACAAAGAAATGACAAATGTTTGATGATATGCTAATTACCCCGATCTGATCATTATACATTATATGTATGGACACATCACTATGTACCCCATAAATATGTACAATTATTATGTGTCAATTTCAAAAAACAGAATTAAAAATTATTTAAAAAAAAAAGATAAATAGGAGAAAAGGATTGGATGCAAGAGGGGTTGTGCTGGCTTCTGAGAGGTCTGTAAAGAATACTCAGTAGGAGGCCGGGCGCGGTGGCTCATGCCTATAATCCTAGCACTCTGGGAGGCCAAGGTGGGAGGATCCCTCGAGGTCAGGAGTTCGAGACCAGCCTGAGAAAGAGCGAGACCTCATCTCTACTAAAAATAGAAAGAAATTAAATGGTTAACTAAAAATATAGAAAAAATGAGCCGGGCCTGGTGGTGCATGCTTATAGTCCCAGTTACTCGGGAGGCTGAGGCAAGAGGATTGCTTGAGCCCAGGAGTTTGAGGTTGCTGTGAGCTAGGCTAATGCCACAGCACTCTAGCCTGGGCAACAGAGTGAGACTTTGTCTAAAAAAAAAAAAACCCAGTAGAGAAGATAAGCAATGCCAATGCCCCACAACATAAGGTGGTGTCATCTGACAGCAGGGGCTCCCAATGCCCAGTGCCCTGCTGACCATGCCCGTCACAGCTGGCTGCATCCCAGGGGAAGAGTTAACCTTGGAGGAGGCACCCCATGACTGACCCAAGAGGACAGTCACTGGAGAAGGGTGGGACAGCTACAGTGAAGCCTAGGTCCTCTCAGGCAATAGGAAGGCAAAATGAGTTTGGAGTAACAGATCAATGGGAGTATTAGCAGGAGATAAGGCTGTAAGAAAAATCAAGCCAGAAGGTACAGGTAGCCCTAAATGGTGGGCTAGGTACTCCTTCTGCAGGATGCAGCCACCTGGGCTGCCCAGCAAAGAGGAGCGATAACCACAGATCTAAGCTAGAAGAACTGCAATGGGAAGAATGCAGAGAAAGTGGACTTGGTTGAGGAGTTATTTCAATTTATTCAGAGAACGATACATCTTTTTCCATAAATTTACTGACTTAAAATATCCCTTATAGGGACTGCCTCTGAAGATACACCTCGAAGATTTAGACATGATTTTTGAATGTATAAAATGAAAGACTAAACCTTGCCTAAGCCCCAGCACCTATTGGCAAAAGAATAAAAGAGCAAAGAAAATTAACAGAGTCTGACCCAGTTGCTTTTGATCTAACGGTTTTTAAGAAAGCCAACCTAAGTTGACTATATAATGATAATAATTACAGTAACCATTTAATAAGCTCTTTCTGTGAGCCAGGTACCACAAGTCTTTCCTCATTCAATACTCACAACAACCCTGTAATAGAGATCAGTTGTTGGCTCCACTCCATAGATGAGGAAACTGAGTCTAAGAAGTCACTATTCAACATTATACAACGTTACTTGGATTGAAACCCTTGGCTTCCTATTTCAATATCGTTTCCTTAGCCGATGCACTTCATGTCCATAAGAAAGAGCAATTGCTCTTGGAAGAGAGGACAACAGAGTTATAGGTAATAACATTGTCCCTAGGGAGGATGATCTGACCAGAAAAGAACTGCTTGACTTCTCTATGCCTCAGTTTGCTCAGCAATAAATAGAGATAATAATTGCCTCTTTATCGGTCAGAGTGAAGGGGACAGTATCGGTTTTCCCTCCTGATTTGATTGTAAAGGTAGCAGCCTTCAGGTGTGGAGGTCATTTACAGAGTACGGTTTATGTGGGCGGCCCAACCGCAGCTACCTCCTCTAGACAGTGGCAATAATAATAGCATTGACGTCCTAGGCTAGTTGTGAGACTCCAATGTATTAATATATGTGATTGATTTCTAATAGTTCTTCACGAATAACATTCATCAGCTAAACACTAGTATTGTTGGTATTAAAGAGAGAAGCCTGGCTACCAGGAATCACTGTGGACATAAACGTGTGCAACTTCCAAGAGCAGAGAGTTGGGAGAAGCCCATACTCACCTTGGCTTCCTCTCAGTAGATATTTAGTTTGGCAGGTTAGTTAGCTATAATCTTGACCAACAGAAAGCAAAACTCAAAGGGATGGAAAAATGGGCGTTAGGAAATAGCAACAGCTCATAACTTTTACCATTTCTATGGTCAAGGACCATATTAAGAGTATACCAGCTTGGTCTTGTCCAATCCCCACATTTCTCTGGTGAGGTCCATGGCCTTCAGCGGAGCCTCCACTCCCATCTCCATAAAGTGTCAGTAATTAATGGTGAGGGTCTGCGGCTGGGAAAGCTAACCCCGTAGCCCACACCCTCAAGCTCTGCCCTCGCTGCTTCTCAAGGGTCTACCACTGAGCGCCAGATGTCAAGGTGAGTTGTCAATATGGCTGGGGAGTGGCTCAGACACACTGGAATTACATCACAACCCACACTCAGGTTTGTAGAAATAAATTAACAGCCCCAAATACTTTGATTTGCCTTGTTGAAAATTGGATTTGAAACCATGGGCCACAAGTTTCCATGGTACCTCATAAGAAACTTTGAGGGAGGCCTGTTGGCACAAGTGCTTTTGAAAATACAAAACACCAAGGCATCCTTTACCAAGGACAGGCTCTCTCAGCTTAGAGAGAAAGGAAAGAGGTAAGAGAATATTTACCTATCAATTTTTATAAAGTTCAGGTTAAACCTCTAGGTAATTATTTTATGGAACACTTCATAAATTTGCACATCATCTTTGAGCAGGGACCGTGCTAGTCTTCTCTGCATCGTTCCAGTGCTAGTGTATGTGCAGCCAAAGTGAGCACAATCTGTATTTATTCCTTATATTTATTTCTGTCTTAGAGAGCAATTGTATTTCTAAGACTCCTTACTAAAAAAGTAATGAAATTCCTATAATAGTTAGAGGGTCCTTTCATAATTACATTCTATATAAGATCATTGTAACCTACAACTATATTTTTATTATGGAATTTACACATGTTGAAATGTTGTGAAGAATTGTGTTGGGCCCCTCCAAGTTGTAAAAATATGCCACAGAAAGTTGGATTTTCTCACCAACCCTGCGATAGCTAATCTGCCACATAGGATAGAGTGCCTACCCTGTTGATTTCACGGAGTTGCCAGGAGCAAAAGAGATCATGGAAGTACCAGTGCCTTGTAAACAGAACAGAAGTAACAAACCCAAAGGGATATTACTGGCTGTAGAAGAGAGAAAGTGTGTTTGTGCAAGATTAGTATTTCCCATTGAATGTTCTGATACTTGGTTGTAAACCAAGAAATCTCGTGGAAGTCATAGCACATTCTTACATCACAACTGAGCAATGTGGAAAGAATACTGGGCAGAATTAGTCAAATCTGCCTGTTGCTAGGCCCAGAAAACAATTGGATTTATCTCCATACTCCTCCTGAGAACTAAAACCTGACTGAGCCCAACCCTTAGAACTAGAAGGTTATTTAGTACCTAAATCTGTCTCCAACTGTGGGACCCTGTGCAATTCCCTTCACCCCACTAGTGAAGTGGCATTTAGTAGGTGCTCAATAAATATATGTTGGCTAACAAACTGACACCCAGACCTCCTGTTCCTCATAAGTAAAACTAAGAAGGATGATGAGATGATATCTTAAGTAATTTACAAGTTTAAATGTACAGAATTTGGGTGCAATTCAAAAATATTGTCAAAAAGGAAATGAAAGTCTAAGGAGATTGACTAATTGTGAAGCTGCAGGCAGGTCATTTCGAGGGAAAACCCAGGCCATCCTAACCCCAAATAGCCTTAGAATGTCAATCTCTGTTACTTTGCCCTCATCCATCCCTCCTTCTCTCCCCCACTCTCCCCTCCCACTTTGGTTCTAAACGGAAGTCTGCTTAGAAACTACTTCTTTGTACCAAATGTAGATTACTTGTAAATCCACTAGTGAATTGACTAAGATTAGTAAAAAGGCTTTTAAAAATGAAATTATTTTTAAACCTAAATAAAAATGCTTTGCTGATAAGTTTGGAGCATTTTACAACTATTTTAAAATATCAAATTCTCCCAGCACATGGCAGTAAAGGTGCCTAGGGAAAATAACCACATCTCATTTTCCAGAAAGGAAAAAGCAAAGCCCAGTGGTGTCTGCTCCAGGCCAAGCTGAATTTCCTTACAAAAATGATGTAGAGCAAGCAGAGCTGAAAACCAACCCAGGATAATGTGTGTCTTTGAACCAAATCATCTCCAAATGCCCTGGGAAGTGCTTGCAGGCTTTGTTTGTGCTGCCCCAGAAGAGAGACTTTTCACAAAGGGACTGTTTTTCAAAGAACAACCAGCGCTGCTATTTTAAACTTGGGGGTGGGAGATTGTATCTGGAACGTTTACACAAGCGAGTGCTGATTGACATCTAACCCCAGTGTTAGCCTGCTCTGGCTTCCAAGTAAAGCAAAGGGAGGGACTTGCTTCTGATAGCTCTTCAAGCCACAGCAGAGGAGTTCTCCAGCAGTATCTGAACTTTGCAACCCGGGCAGAAAACCCTGCCTAGAAATCCTAAACAAGGATAGGCTGATGATGTTTGTCACCCACATGGCCTTGGGAATTAAAGGGATGTCAGAAAGCTATGGGGGACACTTCCCAAGACTTGAGCACAGTCAGCAAATACAGGACTTAACGGATGCTAACCCAGTGCTCTGCCAGTGTGTGACTGTGTGTGTGTTTGTGTAACCCTATTTATTGGAATGGAGCAGTGCTGCGTGATTGTAAGAGTCAAGCTACCTGGGCTCAAAACCTTGCTCCACTCTTAGCTAAGCTCATAAACTCTCCCAGGCATCAGCTGCCTCATCTGTATAGTGGGGACTATACCTGCACCCCATAAGGCTATTGTCAGTGGTCAGACCAGCTGACACGCAGAGTCCCACATGGGCCATTACTGCTGCCATACCTGTCTTCCCCGAGAGGCACGATGACGCCCCCCCACCAAACAGGAAAGTGTCTCTGACCCAAGTCCAATAAAAAGCAGAGACAACTGTGTCTCTCTGCGCACAGTGTTGGGCTTAAAAGAATAATCATCATCATCATCATAACAAATTGCCCACCACAAGCCCTCCAATGCTTTCTGGAACATTATGGGTTTCATGAAATTCAGAAAGAGAAGCAGCCAGCTGCGATCAACCAACGAGGCAGGACAGAGAAAAGTGGGCCCCTATGGAGGTAAATTCCACTCCCCCCAACCAAGGACTGTTATTTTAAAAACACAACCCTAAATCTTTCCAGGAAACCCAAACACAGCCAAGCAGGCTCAGCAGGGGGGCGGAATCGTATTTCCCCTTTCCTAACCAAAAGTTTAAAACTAACTAGAAACACTGCAATGACTGCCAGTGGCCAGTTGGGACTTTTTAAAAAAAATAATTTTCCGTGATCAGGATCTGAAAAAATAGGAGGTTGAAACAGTGCAACATTCAAACAGGAGACAAAAGAGAGAGAAAGAGAAGGTCACCAGCTACGTCTCTCGGGGCTTTCAAAGACTGCAGTGTCATTCATCCCTGTAGAAGAGGCAGCGCGAGGTGCTCACCTTTCGGTGGTAAGAATGTAAGAATGAAGGAAGCAGCACCTCGAACCCTGAATTCTGACAAAGCCTGGGCTACCGAGCGCGCTCGCAGCCACACTGCTTTGCAGAGCCCAGTCCTGCCGGTGGGGGATGGGAAAAGGGAGCAAGTTTCCACACGTCTCGCGGCCACGGTTTCAAAAGCAGATAAAGGAAAGCCACTAACCTTGCCTCCTGTCGGGGAAGCGAAGCGGGCCCGGCGGGGGCGGCCCCCCTCGGCACAGCGCCCCGAAGCTAAGGAGCTGAGCCACCGCAGAAAGGGCTGCCAGCCAGCTCCTCTGGGCGCGTGGCATGATGCAGTTGCTGGAGGGAAGAAAAGTCAGAAAAGCCCTCGGCCTCAGCTGCAGAGGTGCAGTCCTCGCCCGCGGCCGAGCAGGGAGACGCGGGGGGGCATGGCCCGGCGCGGGAGGCGGCGGCCGCGAGCTCCCTCCGCGCCTCCAGCCAGAGGGGCTAGACACCTTTCCCTGCCTGCTCCGGGGAGCCGAGTGATTCCGCTGACCGCGTCCGCTCTCGGCGGGGCGGGAGGGAGCAGCCCACCGGGGTCCCCACCCCTCCGCCGTCCGCGTCTTCCCCGGGGACCCCCACCCCCGCGCCGCCCCGCCCCGCCGGCCGGCCCCGGGAGCGGCTGCGAGCCAGAGGCCCCGCCATCCCCACCAGCCCCTCAGCCCCGCCAGCCCCGCCAGCCCCGCCAGCCCCGCAGCCCCGCAGCCCCGCAGCCCCGCAGCCCCGCAGCCCCGCAGCCCCGCAGCCCCGCAGCCGCTGACCGGCGAGTGCCGAGGTCGGGCACAGAGGGGACCCTACTCCCTGCAGCCTCCCCAGCTCAGCGCGGGCCCCCTTCCCTGCCGTCCTCCTCCAAGTTCCTGAACTTTCCCTGACATTGCTCTCTCCGTCAGGAATCCCACTCAGCACCGCGGGGATCCTCTCGCAGGGCAGGCTAAGACTTCCATATGAGAGACTAACCGGCAGCGTTTCTGTATGCCAAGTCGCACAAAGGGAAGGGGTCTGAGCCGTTCTTCCCCTTCTGACCCTGGACAAGTCCCTACCTCTGTGCGAGGAGGTGACTAGAACGAACGCTTGTGGGCCCCTCTGAGGCTGCAGCGCGCTGTGGGGCCTCCCTGGTTTTATAGCCCCATCTTTCCTGGCTCGCTTCCATTCACCAAAAGGAAACCAGGAGAGTGGAGGAAGAAAGTCAGCCCAAGCAGGTGTTAGGTACTCAGCCGGTTTACCTGAACAGGCTGCCGGTGGAGGGAGCATCCACTCATTCAGAGGTTCGAGCTTGTACGTCAGTGAGCAGATGCCACACACCGGGGCGCTTGCCAGGCATCCTGAGATTTTTACTGGGCTAGTCCAGCCAAGATTTTTCACAAGCCGCCTCCTTCTTCAGGAAGAATTTGGCCATGATACTGAGATTTCCCTGGCTGCCGGCCAACCACATGTGGTCAGCAAAGGTCTGGGATGCCAACTCAGCCAACCTTGCATGGGGACAGGACAGCCAAGTCAACTGCAGTGGCCCAAATGCAAGGGGGTCCTCACAGGCCTGGGATGCGTAGCCTGAAGGGCTTCAAAGTGGGATACATGGACACCAAGATTTTTCAAGGGATATGTGTTAGCTTCCTGTTGTTGCTGTTACAAATTAATGGCTTAAAAGAACTCAAATTTATTATCTTCCAGTTCTGGAGATCAGATATCTGAAATGGGTCTCACTGGGCTAAAAATCAAGGCTGCGTTCCCTTCCGTAAGATAGAGGGGAGAATCTGTTTTCTTGCCTTTTCCGGAGACTGCCCCTTCCTTGGCTCACGGCCTTCTTCCCCCATCTTCAAAGCCAGCCATTTGAGTCTTTCTCACATCACATCACTCTCTCTTCTTCCTCCCTTTTCCACTTATAAGGACCCTGTGATTACATTGGGCCTGCTCTGATCATGGAGGGTAATCTCCTTATCAGCTAATTAGCAACTTTAATTCCATCTGCAACCTTAAAGCTCCCTTGCCATGTAACAGCCCCTTTTCCTGTTATATAAATGGGTCAGGGGGGACAACAGGCTCATAACCAGAGTCAAAAGAGATTCAGACGTCACAGGCATGATGGCCTGACAGAAATTTGCAAGGGCATTGAAGAACCACTTTGGGCTTGGACTCTTTGTTTCATTCCCTTCCTTCCTATTCTTTGCTTTCCTCCTACTCCCCCTACTTCTTCTATTTCTTCTCCTCCTACTCCTCCTCTTCTTCCTCCTCCTTTTTCGTCTGGGCGATATCATTCCTGGCTCCCATTCCCGGGAGAAGAGATTTATCTCTCAGGCAGGAGCCCAAAGAACCCTGGGAGTTCCACAGATATTAGGCGTAATCAGTGATAATCCATTGAACACTCTGGCTTCACAGTTTAATCCCTTCAACTCTAATGGCATTCCCCTTATTCTCTCCCTCACCTAACTCTCAAGACCATAACCAGAAATATCTATTATACTGAAGTCACCCAAGATCAAAATATTAAAATTATAAAATCCCACTAAAGTTTTATGTCCTCTTTCAAACCTTTATACTCAGTACCCTGGGTCTTCAACCTAGCAAGGACTTCCAGTGCCTTGCTCCCTCCATCTTTGGTTTTATGATAATCTTTCAGCATCTCTCAGGCCTTACCTCCTTTTCTACCCAGCATGGATTCATCTCCTTAAACCACCACTTTCAACATCTCATTTCTTCCTTATCAAAATCTAACTTTGTTTTATCCCAACTGCTGATTTTCTCTGCTCTTTGTTTCCAGGTGCTATGGAAGAAGCTAACATATTTGCTCCTAATGGTGCAACCATCAATTTATGTCTCCAACTTTAGCAAGTTCTCAATGTGGCTCAGCACAAATATATATTCTGCTACTATTCTAACACCAAGAGTGTGTTAAAATACATCCTGTTCTTTCCAGAATTTACAAAATACCTTCAAAGCTTGGTGTTTCCACAGGTTAAAGAGAAAACTAAATCTTCCTTAACTTTTTGTCTACTCAGTGAGAAAAGATAACAAATTCCCTTGGTGACCAAGGTTGATAGCAATGAAAAGGGCCAACTACCTTTCCTGTCTACTACAGACAGCAGAACTGTGAATCACTGCAGAGTCACCAAACTATCCCTGAGCTATGCAACCATGCTGCCCTTAAGGAAAAACTACAAAACCATGTAAGATCCCAGAGTTAAGTGATAGCTAAGACAGCAAGCTTTTATTGCACACTGACTATATACTTGGTGCTATGATAACCACTACATTAGCATTGCTTTACTTAATCTTCATAAAAACCTCATTAGAAATGTACTATTAGAATCCCCATTTTATAGCTGGTGAAGCAGTTGGTGAAAGGTTAAATAACTTTCCTAGGATTACAGCACTATGAGATGGAAAATCAGAATGAAGTAGTAAAGTTCAGAGAAGTTAAGAGACTTAGCCAAGCCACTAAGCAGATTCAAATATAAATCTGTCTTAGTTCAGGCCCCTAGTAATTATCAGAGTGCCTTGTATAGTTGTCTAGTTCATTATGGTTAAGTATTTTCCATGTGAAAATACAAATTGTGACAAAAGATCTAAGATGCTTCACAAAGAGCTCCCTCTGTTTCATTAGCAAATAAGGCATAAAAAATGTTCATACTTTCCTAATAAACCCTTAGCAGCACAAGGGATGGCTGAAGTTCAAGGAAAATTAGCTCAATGCATCTTTCAGAGCTGTCATTAACACTGGAAGGACAAAACAAACTGACAGGGACCCAAAAAAACCTGACTTGGTCCCAAGAATCACAAATGAATATGCCACAAGAAGAGACTTCACATCTGTTAATCCTGTCTAAATACCATAACCACCATCTCAATAACAAAAATCATTGTATCACACATTATAGTTTGTAAGCTGCTTTTCCTAAGCCAGGTCAGAGGGGAGAAGGGAAAAAAGTCTTCCTCTGAGGTCTTCAAGACTAGTTAGATCTTAACTCAGCTTGGCAGTTGAAAAAGATTGTCTTCAAAAGTGATACATTTAAATATTGTTGTCAGATGTACTATTTTCTTTCAGACGTTTCTGCAGCTCTTGTAAGAAAATGAGGGTAGATATCATTAACCCTCAGGAGTGTCAAGTCAATTTTTTTCTTCCATCCAAGGGTATTAAATGTGTAACTGGATCAATAATCACCACTACCCACTCTGCACATTTCCAATCCCCAGAAAGTTTACTTTCCTGACTCAGCTTGAGGACCCTAGAATCCATTGGTTGCAGATTTTGTAAAGTTATCTGGCTTTGCATTGATGTAGGGTCCATATCGGACCATTCTTCTGACACTGTGATTAATCAATTTACTTAAAGAAACAATGTCATATGAGGCAATGCCCTTTTGAAAGCCGGGGCTGAAAAGGCTATGGATCCCTGATTAATGAAATATACTATTGGCTGAAGGAAAACAGCACACCCCAGAAAGAATGTGTAGCATTTGGGTCAAAATGCTGCAGTTAACTGAGACCAACGTCAGTTTGTAGATCATCTTAAACTGGATCAAAATGAAATGTAAGAGAGCTTCGGAGAGTTGGTGGAGGGATGATTCACATAGGAAAGCTGCCACAGGGATCCGAAGTGAGGTGAGGAGAGGGGAACAGGGAACAGCTTGTTGCAAGGTGTCAGCAATGTACAGAGGGGCGGCTCTCATGGCACAGTGCTTGGTACCAGAGCCTGAGGAGGCAGAGGAAGGCATCCAGCTGAGAGGGGGTGTCCAAGTGCAGGGTGTCGAAATACTGGCAGGGTGAGGAGAGGTAGGGTGATGATGGAAATAATGGTGGTGATTGGTTACATATAAGGCAATTGATCAAATAAGTACACATAGTAAGAATAATAGGAGTCAAGTTTCTCACTGCCAGTGAAGAGAAGTACAAATATTTAAAAAATGTGCCAGTGATGTTGGATTAGAACTAAGGCATTAATATGAACCCATATCATTGTTGATGTAAATATAGATGCACATAGAAATAAAGATATAAATGTGCATAAGTTAATATGTATGTGTGTAAACATATATATATTCCCTAAGCCTGTCACTTGAGGATGTTTGAACAATGACATCCCAAAAGCAATGAGCAACACACCTGACACCCAGATCTTGGATTTCAAATACCATTCTACTCTAAAAGGAACTAGGGCTCCTTAGAGAAATGGCTGATTCTAGAGCTTGGAAAATAGAAGACGAATCTGAAACATTTTGTCACGCCCCCCCAAAACAAGAAATTACTCAAAGAAAGATGGGGCATGTCAAAAGGGTAGAGGAGCTAGCATGAAAGGACTCCCATTGGCCAAATACAGGAAAGTTTCAGCAGAAAATATACAAAAATGGTAATGAATTATTAGTCATATAATAAAATAAGAATCCATGAATCCATACTGATACAAGTAGATACGTGAATAGAAAAGTTGATGAGGAATGGGAAATTTATATATAATTTTAAAGTACATCCTCCCAAACATTTATTAATTATAAAGGTCAAAAAAATACTTGAGAGTGGAGAAGCCTAGCAGACATCACCTTAATCAAGTAAACAACATAAACAAAATCAGTAATGTGGGAAATCAAAACCCTGTGCTACCCGATAGGATTCAGCGAGAACAGCATCACTTCTGTAATATTTTTGCCGAAGATACATAACCTGAATCTAATAATGAAGAAACATCAGACATGCTGAAATTGAGGGACGTTCTACAAAAAAACTGGCTTTTTATATTAAAAAGGTTATGAAAGTCAAAGGAAAACTGAAAACCTGTGCCAGATTGAAGAAGATTAAAGAGATATGACAACTAAATGCAACGTATGATTCTGAATAGGATCCTTTTGTTACAAAGGACATTACCAGAACAGTTAGCAAAACTTCAAAGAGGACTGAGAATTTGATGGTAGTATTGTACTGCTGTTAATTTTCTGACTGTGATGGTTGTGGTTACAGAAGAATATCTGTGTTTGTTGGAGAAACACATTAAAGTATTTGGAGGTGATAGGGCATCTAGTTGACAACTCACTCTCAAGTGATTCAGAACACAAAAGATTCTTTTTTTGTTGTTTTTTTAACTCTACACTCCACTTCCAACTTTTCTGTAAGTTCGAGATTGTTTCTGAATAAAAAACAAATGTTGCAAGCTGTTCTCATTCTTTATAATGATTTAACACATAGTAAATTCTGTAAAACTGGAAATTAGAAGAAGCTAATAATAATGACACACATAAAGTAGAACTTAGCCAGTTAAGTCCTCATGTATGGTCACCTCTGTGAACTGGGCAAAAGCCTCCATGCTGGCAGCTGTAGACCTCAGCATTATCAAACAGGTCCTATTTTGGTCCTCAGCCACATGGGTACCCTTTCTTTCATTCTTCCCTAAAGATTGAGTCTGAATTAAAGAATAGTGCTCCCATTGTTCTCAAGGAGAGGAAAAAATTAGAAATAGAATGCATCAGGGAAACTTTGAGTGCTACTGCCTTAGCAACAAGAGAATACTTCATTTATTTATTCAATAAATATTTATTGAGTGCCTATTATGTCCAGGCATTGGGAATACAGTAATTAATGAAATAGTCAGAGACTCTTTCTTAATGCATGCATGCGTATGCTCTAGTTTTTGGGGTTGTGGGAGGTAGAGGAATAAGGAATAAACAAGTAAATGCATAATATGTGAGCTAGTGGTAAGAGCAATTGAAAGTAATAACAAGGCTAAGGAGGACGGGGAGTGATTGAGAGGGGTAGGTTCCTGTTTTATAGAGGGGGGTGGGTCAAGAATGGCCCATTCAATAAAGATGATATTAGCAGAAATCTGAAGGAAATAAGAATCTTAAATAAGAATAAGGAAATAAGAATAAGGAAACAAATATTCATTGTTCAATAAATCCCAACATAGATATCTAGGAGAACATTCCAGGCTAAGGAAACAGTAATAACAAAAACTGTCTATTGGGACTAAGTAGGAATATGCTTGAAGAGCTCAAGGAAAAGCAAGGAGTTTGGAGTGACTGGACAGCGTGGGCAAAGGGAGACTGCTGGTGAAGGGGAGAGTCCCATAGGTCCTTCAAGACCGTAGTGAGGACTTTGGATCTTGCCCTGAGCAAGTTAAGAAGCCAGTGGGGGCTTCTGAATAGAGGAGTGGCAGGAATGACTTCAGATTTAAAAGGATCTCTTTGGGTGCAGGATTGAGAATGACTGTAAAGAGAGAGGGTAAATGTACAGATAGAAGTTCAGAGGTTATTGGATGAACCCAGGTAAGAGATAATGGTGGATTAGATCAGGTGGTAGCCAAAAACAAGGTGAACATTGGTCAGATTCTGGATTTATTTTGAAGGTAAAACCAACAGGACTTTCCAATGAATTGAATGTGTGATGGCAAAGAAAGCAAGAAGTCAAGGATGATTATAAAGCTTAGCATTGCCAGTAATTGAGATAGGTAAAACAGAGGGTGGAAAATACCTGGTGAGGATGGGGAAAATCAGGAGTTCCTCTTGAGTTATGCTTAGATGTCCCTTAGACATCTGAATGGAAATGTCAAGTAGGCCACCGAATATACAAGACTGGAGTTCAGAGAAAGGTCCAGGTTGGAAGCATCCATTTGTCAGTCATCACAGGTGTGTGCATGCTATTGACAGCCATGGAACAGAATGAGATTACCTGCTGAGTGACTTTAGCAGACAAGAAAAGAGACACAATGACTGAATTCTGAGGTGCTGCAATATTTAGAGTTACCAAAAATAAAGAGAAACCAGTAAAGAAGAGTGAGGAGAGGCCAGTGAGACAGAAGAATCAAGAGAGGGTGGTATCCTTCAAATTGAGTGAGAGGAGCTTTGGGGAAGTGATTCAATAGCTCAAACTGGAGGTAAGGGCTGCAGAAGAGTCCTAGCTCTGCATACTGGGCTGCATGAAAGACAAAATGGAAGGGAGAGACTAAAGACTGAGTTTGATCAGTTAAAGAACAATAACTTCACCCTTCTATGAATGCAGCTCAATTGATGTCCTTGAAATCTGACCAGATTAGAAATTCCCTCATGGACGGTGGTGGCAGGAAGGATAGGAGTGCCAAGGAACGTCCACAGCCCCAGTCTACCTTACTCATTGTGTTCTCTTAACCCCTGAGCCCAACCAAAAACCTAAGAGGAGCCTCGGGTGGACCTCTCCTCCTCAGAGGACACCAGCTGAATGTCAGGGAGTCCTGCTGTGGTCTCAGAGGGCCTCTGCCTGGTATTTATCACTGCTCTTTGGTATCCTCCTGGCATTGCTGAGAGCAGAACGTCAGCTGTGCCCCCAAGAAACTTGGGGGTGAGTAAATGAGATTAGTTCAGGTAGTAGTAAAAATATACAGCTATGCATCACATATAATGATGTGGATTCATTCTGAGAAATGTGTCATTAGGTGATTTGGTCATTGTGCAAACATTATAGACTATACTTACACAAACCTAAATGGTATAGCCTACTACACACCTAGGCTATATCGTGCAGTAGCTCCTAGGCTGCAAACTTGTACGGCATGTTATTATACTGAATACTGTAGACAATTGCAACACAATGGCAAGTATTTGTGTGTCTAAACACATCTAAATATAGAAAAGGTATAGTAAAAATATGGGACAAAAGATAAAAATGATACATCTGTAAAGGGCAGCTTCCATTATAATCAATCCAATGAGACCACTGTGGTAAATGTGGTCCATTGTTGACCAAAACATCATTATGCAGTGCATGATGTACCATAATAGTACCAACCTTTTTGTTCAGCTTTATTGAGGTATAATTTGACATACAATAAACTACACATGTTTAAAGTGTAAAGTTTTATAAGCGTTGACATATATACCTGTGAAACCATCACCACAATAAATTTTGAGATATATATATATATATATATATATACACACACCAAAAGTTTCCTCCTGCTCCTTTGAGATCCCATTGATACCTGCATTGCCTTCAACCACAGGCAGCCACTGTGCTGTCTGTAACTAAAGATTAGTTTGCATTTTCTAGAATTTTATAGAAATGGAATCATACAGCATGTACTCGTCTGCCTTCTTTCACTGGGCATACTTATTTCAGATCTGTGGATGCTGTGTGTACTGATACTTTGCTCCCTTTTATTTCTGAGTTGCATTCTATTACGTGGATATACCACAATTGATCTAGTCATTTATCTTGTCACTAAATATCTATTGACCATTAGAAAAATGATGGAGGGAAAACTTGGTTCAGGATACTTAGCCTAAAAGCAGGCAGATGCATGCATTTCACTCTCCACATTAAAGTCTTTCTCTGGAACCCAGGAAGCAAGGGCCCTGCATGCTCCAACAATCACACTTCAAGGGACACTAGGTGTTTCTCCCCAGGATAAAGTGACTTTAAAAGACACATATTAAAATAAAAAAATCAGCTTTGAAGTTAACCCTAAATTACGATAAAAGATCTCCTAAGGTTTTGTTCAGTCTCAACATAGCTTGCCCACACTGCTAGAGAGAGGTGTAGGTTAAGTTCCACTGCCACAAGATGAGCCTTTATATCACTTTAATTCTTCGAGGTACAGAAATACAGACTCTGTGCTCTCATGCAGCCTTTCATGAGGCCCGGGAGAGAGCTGAATAAGGGCTAGGAGCCTCTGCTAACACCTTCATCCATCTCGGCCACCACGCTTTCCAAATAGTGTGGGCAGGGAGGAGGCCTCTGTCGTTGCTTTCTATGAGCTTTGTGTGTCACAGATAATGCTCTGACTCACACTATCAGTTACTCGTTTTGCTGTCACCCTAAATCTGTACTGAGTCTCCTGAGAGGCCTCCAAGATCAAAGGGACATATTGATTCCGTCACCACTTCCTGGAGTAAAGCAGTGGCCATGATCAGATTAAGGTGTGTGATGCATCTTTTGAAGGTGAGAGGGGTGATATGTCTATGAATAGCCTGATGAAATCTTTGAAACCCTGTGTGAGAAAATTGGGTACACAGAATATGTGGATTCAATACACGGATTAGTATGTAAAGCAGAAAGAAGTCTGTGAAATACTCTTAAAAAGAAGTGATGCTATCAAGTAGTGAATCAGAAAGCGGGCAACTGAGCTGCATTTCATGCAGTGAGAGTCAAGTTAAATAGATGCCGATGATTGATTTTCTACTCGATTATAAACTGTAGGTACAGAAACTATGTTTTATTCATTTCTGCATTTCCCTCAAAGATGCCCCTGGTAAATAAATATTTGATTAGAGGCTGGTGAGGGTGCATGACCTAGTGGGGAATGACCTGCTTTGAAACCCATAGAAACACCCTCTATTAAAAAGAGTTGGTTTCCTCGCCTAACTCCTCCCTGACCTTGGGAAGTAGATTCTGGTTTTAGTATTAGACTATTCCCTCCTCTCGTTGCCCTCAGGAATAAATATTCTACTTTGTAGATTTGCAGAAAGCAAAACTAACTACTTAAATAACTAGTTAGTTAAGCAAAAAGAGGTTTGTTAATATTGACCTAAGGAACACTTGCCACGACCGATACCTCAGCAGAAGGTGGGACACTGGTCACTGCTCAGAGGACTACCACAATATTCTGAGCACTCTCTCTTTGTCGTTTCTGCATGTTGTTCTGGCTCCAGCATTAATCTTGGAGTGTAGACAAGGAAAAGGAGCCAATGACTGGCACTCTCCTGGTGAGGATTTGGCAACTGAAATCCTATTCTAAGTCCACCTGCAGTTATTTTGGAGGGAAGGAGTACAAGATCTATAATTTAATTCAAGATATTTTATTATTGATAATACTGGTGTGTGTTACTTTTCACTTATACCCTAGAAGAAAGAATATGAATCTGGAAAAGGGTAAATATGTAATCGAAAGTCCATGCTACAAGTCAGCGACTAAATGTACTTCAACTATCTTTATCTCTGATAAATGCCAGATGTTTCTTAACTAGAATGTTCAAGAGATGTGGTTTGAATAAGATATTATAGAGACAACCCCCCAACCTTGTATAAACAGGATACAAATATCTAGCAAAAGGAATTTCCGTTTTCAACTTCGATGGAGTAATAAGGATGAAATTTGCCTTTTCAACTCAAACAACTAAAAAAAATAGGTAAAATATACGAAACAATGGGTTTCAGACATTGGGCAATAAGCAGCACAGGGCATCAATCCCAGAGAGAAGGCAAACAGGTGATGTGTCGCCTGTGATGACCGTCTGACTCTCTAGAGAGACTTTCCAGGTTGCAGTGCAGGGAGGGAAGGCAAGACCCGGAACAGCGCAATGATCTCTCTGAGTTGAGGAGGTAGCTAAGAATTGGATTAGGCGGAGGTGGCTAGGAGTTCGCAGAGCAGACTACAGAAGAGGAAGGACCTGCCCAGAGAGGAGTGAGTAGCATATAGAGAGAGTTCCAGAAATTTTAGAGGATTCCCTTGAGCTTTTAGCTGAGCACTGCTCACCCCATGCATGTGAGGAAACTACCTGAGGCTGGTAAAAAAAATCACTGGAAACTTCAGGTGGAATATTTCCAGTGAATAGGTAGGTCCCGGAAGAGTTTGCTTTCCCACAAGCTACACTGGAAAAAAGCAAAAACAAAACAAAACAAAAAAACCTGTAATATACAGGGAATCAGAGGATTATTGCTTCAGTAATGGAGCAAAAATAAACCTGGAATAAAGGTTGCTTAGGTCTCACATAACAAAAAACCAAGCCTTCAAAAGACCAAACTGTTTAACAAGTAACTAAAATATGACCCAACGGACCAGAACAAAGTGCAAAAATTTTTAAAGACATGCAAAAATATCCAGCATTCAACAAGGTAAAAATCACTGTGTGTCCTGTCATCCAATAAAAAAAATTATCCAGCATATTAAAAAAGAAAAAAAAAAAAAACAGGGAAAATGCAGTTCAAAATGAGGAGAAAAGCCAATCAATAGAAACAGCCCAGAAATGATGCTGATGATAATTATTGGTAGATAAGGATAAATTTTTATGGTTATAATAATTATATTCTATAGGTTTAAGAAGGTAGAAGAAAGCATGAGCATGTTGAAGAGAGACATGAGATACATTAATACAAAGGACTCAACTCAAACTTCCAGGGATAAAGAAAACAATATCTGAGATGAAAACTATGCTTCATGGTATTACCAGTTGTTTAGACACTATAGAAGAAAATATTAGTGAACTTGAAGACATAGAAACTATACAAAATGAAACACACAAAGAAAAAGAATGGAAAAAAAAATAACAATGCATCGGGGAGCTATGGAACAACTTCAAGCAGCCTACTATGCATGGAATTGAAGTCCACAGAAGAGTTGAGGGGGAGCAAAATCTACCTGAAGACATAGTGGCCAAAATTTCACAAAATTTGATGAAAACTATAAACACACATATCCAAGAAATTCAATGAATCTCATGCACAAAATACATAAAGAAAACTACTCCAGGGCATATCACAATCCAATTACTCAAAATCGGTGATAAATAGAAAATCTCAAAAGCAGTCAGAAAAAAAAAGACATATTACATGCAGAACAAAAATTAAATAAAGCAAACTTTTCACGTACTGCAAGCAGAAGACAATGGAGCAACATCTCTGAAGCACTGAAAGAAAAAAAAAGTCCATCAACCAAGAATTCTATAATCAGTAAAAGAAAAAAAACTTTCAAACTCTAAGGTGAAATAAAGACCTTTTTCTCAGATACCCAGAAGTACACAAATAGAAATAGACCCACACACAAATTATTAATTGAATTCTTGTAAATAGCTCCGAGTTAATGTAATAGGTGAACTAATTATTTCAATAAATAGTGCTGAAAAAACTGAATAAACATATGAAAAAATTAAACTTGACCCTGAACTGACACCAAATAGAAGAAACTTTAGAAATTTTTAGTGAACTTGGGTTTGGAAAATATTTTTTTACTATAACCCAAAAGCTTTCACAGTTTCTAAAGATGCCAGGAGGTGCAGGGGGAGAGAGAAATAGATATATAACCCAAAAGCACAAACTATTTTAAAAAATCATTTAATTGGATTTCATTAAAATTAAGAACCATTGCTCTCCAAAAGAAGAGTAAAAATGAAAAGATGAGCCAAGGACCAGAAAAAACTATTTGGAAAACATATATCTGACAAAAGACATATATTGTGACTATATGAAGGTCTCTTACAACCAACCAATAAAAATAGGCAAAATATTTTAATGGACACTTCACCAAAAATGTATATGAGTACCTAATAAGCACATGAAAAAACTGTTAACATCATTAGTCTTCTGGAGTGGGCTTGGTTAAAAAAAGAAAAATAAATAAAAACATCATTAGTCATTAGGAAAATGCAAATTAAAACCACAATGAGGTATCACAATACATTAGAAAGGCTAAAATGTTAAAGGCTGACCATACTAAGAATTGATATATTGATATATAGGAACTAGAACCTTCAGACACTACTAGGAGGAATGCGAAATGATCCAACTACTTTTGACAATAGCTTAACAGTTTCTTAAAAAGTTAAATATATACCTACCATATGACCTAACCATTCTACACTTTGGTATTCATCCAACAGAAATGAAAGCATATGTCCACACAAAGATTTACACATGATTGTTTATAGCAGTTTCATTTGTAATAGCCAAAAACTGGTGGCAAACCAAATCTATCCATAGTTGAATGAATAAGTTGTGGTATGTCCAAACTGTGAAATAATACTCAGTAATAAAGAGGAGCAAACTACACTCAATAACATATATAAATATCAAAATAATTATAGTCGGTGAAAAAAAGCTAGATTTTTTTTAAAAAGTGCAAAGCAAGGATACATACTTATGATTCCAATTATGTAAAATTCTATGAAAAGCAAACTCATCTTTAGCAAGAGAAGGCAAATCAGAATGAGTGAATCTGAAAGAGGAATAGATTATTTCTGGGCATGTTGTAATCCAATGTTAGACTTTAAGCTCATGCACTTCATTCTGTGTCAATTACATCAAAGTTTTAAATATGTTTCTAGAATCTAGAATATAGTCCATCTTTATAAGTGGCACCATTGGCCTGATTGATAAATAGAGCTATGTCTAGTCTCTAACTTGAGAATACTCTTACTGACTTCAACTACATCACTAGCCATGTACTGCAGATAGAACATTATCACACTTTCCTCAGTTGAATCACTTATGCTAGATGCTAGCTAGATTTACTGAGCCTACAGAACAAGTTGTATTATTCTTTTGTTTCTGCTTATAAATAAATGCGTGTGGCAGAATTTGGCATGAGATATTCTTCTTTGAAACCTGGTAAAGAGGTGGTAGGGAGGGAACCAAGATCAGCACTTTCCCACTTCTAACTATGGGTGACTACTGACTTATCAAAAAGATTCTAAGAGCTGGATCACATGGTAAATTCTATTTTTTTTTTTTTTTGAGACAGAGTCTCACTTTATTGCCCAGGCTAGAGTGAGTGCCGTGGCGTCAGCCTAGCTCACAGCAACCTCAAACTCCTGGGCTCAAGCAATCCTGCTGCCTCAGCCTCCCAAGTAGCTGGGACTACAGGCATGTGCCACCATGCCCGGCTAATTTTTTCTATATATATTAGTTGGCCAATTAATTTCTTTCTATTTATAGTAGAGATGGGGTCTCGCTCTTGCTCAGGCTGGTCTCGAACTCCTGAGCTCAAAGGATCCGCCCACCTCGGCCTCCCAGAGAGCTAGGATTACAGGCTTGAGCCCCCGCGCCTGGCCGGTAAGTTCTATTTTTTATTTTTTTCTTTTATTTCATCATATTATGGAAGTACAAACATTGTTAGGGTTACAAATATTGCCCCTGCCCCCTCCCTCCCCCCGATATGTCCAATCCCCTGGTGGTGT